>JAVTVY010020618.1:0-74471 GCA_036873755.1 Hanleya hanleyi
CCATGTACAGGCTATGGTAACACCATGTTGTCGCGTTCCTACCCGAGACTATATTTCCAGCACGAAAAAAGCGAAACATTATGGTTTCTGACATTGGATCTTGTACTGACGTTATAATCATTACATTCTTGAGAAACGGAATCGAATTTCAACGAATGACGAATGTCCGCTCACGTTGTCCCAGAACAAGAATCGCATTTATTAGTCGAAATAAGGTCAGAATATGCTATATTAGACCTGATCACCTCGGGAAGAAAGAAAAAGTTACATGATGACACGAGACAATGTTTGCCATGTGATTATACTCAAGGGCATAGGCATATCGCACCAATATTCCATAGAATATTCAAGGAGTCATTCGATAAATTCTATAGTGCCATCTTTGAAAGTATTATAACCAACGCTTTCATGAATTGTGCTAAGCTGAAAATACAAAAGAGGGAGTAAGCTGGACCTAATGACGAACGGACAGCCAAACGTACATTAAGTCAAGAGTAATGCCAGTGTTGGCCTACACTGGTTGTATATCAGCTTCAGGGTAAATGTATAGTTAGATGCATAAGATGAATGTTTCAGGACCTTTTCCATATATACGATTTGCTTATACGGTTGCAAAAGAACTAGTTCTACCGGGAAGTGTTTACATAATTTTCTCAAGATATGGTACGCCGATTTACTACATAAAGTAATGCCGTGTTTTAAGCATCACCAGAAAACTTCACATTGGCCGGTATTTAGCCTATGTTCAAGTTTACATTTCAAGATCATGTCCCATGTATTCTTTCAGGAGGTTTGATCAAATATGATAGGTTTTTTAAGTAGAATTCCAGATTTCTTAAACTAGCCCTAAGAACTTTTCCTAAGAAAATGACAAAGGTTCATGTCGAATATCAGATCCTTCCATGGGGGGTCCTCTTATTTTGTGAAAATAACCCAATGTACGGAGATACCAGCTGCACATGTCCGCAAATAGCTTGTAAAGAATATCCCTTCCCGTAACATTAATACACTGCTCATCTCAATGCTGTGTTATACAGCAAATAGGAAAAGTGGCATTTTAAGTTGTAATTCACCATAACTACATACCATTAGATTCATAAGCTGGGCAGACCAGGAAGTTACATATGTATGATATACCATGTACACTGCCAGTCAAATGCGTTCACCATGCATGCGTTAGCCAGTTCAACATACACAAGAGAGTTAGTTTTACATAGCGCTATTTATGTTGTAATGCACGATACTCACGGATGTACCCAGTCACGGACGGTTGCCTCCAATGTTCACATTCCCTTTATATAGTATTCTGAGTGAATAGATACAGAAGAATATTGTCAGACCTTCTGTTGCGCCGGGAAGTTTAGTTGTAAGAGTCCAATTGGCACTATAGGCTGCGTCATTCATAAATAAATGTATGAGTGTTAATGTATCAACGAATTAGGCTATAGCGGTGATTTTGTATTGGTTATTTTATTTAAGTATACGTTGAACGCAACAACAAGAGTATGGTGGAAAACGATGCCGGCGTACTGACTAGAAGTAAAATGACCCCACAGACAAATTTCTAAAAACATCGGAAGTAGTACATCCTGTCTTAACGCCGATGAACCGCCCATCTCTTAAACATGGAAGGACTTGGATCTCCACATATGCACACCGAGCAACCTTATTACCGTATAGTTGCACATTCTTCCGCAAAAGACACATACTTTCAATGAATGTATTGTGCTAAAGTAAACTCCGCTGGGGGTAGGAGAGAAAGCTAATCTCTTGCTAGGTCGCGAGTCTAAAACTAGACTAGGTTTCTCGGGTCGTATAACATATAAAGAGACAGATGAACAGACATGAAAGACGAGAACAACAACAACAGCAAGAAATAAACCCATAATATACATATTGATTTTTTATTCGTGAACATGGACATTTACTTGCATTCAACAACGACAACCGGGACACTAGAATACCATTGACGTTGTATTCGTAATACGTAATATACGATATCGTCGATGACTTCATCCAATTGAATTTTCGAACCGTTTCCCAGAGTATGTATCTCAGACAAGCTTTTATTGTGGCTGTTCATTACAACATAATGTAGATATGAAACACATGCTATTCAAACGGCCAGGTAGCCCCGGGTTATGCGGGATTTAACCAAATTTACGACACGCAGTGCCAGAGATCGTGCACGTCAATAACGCTGTTTCAAACGTGTGCTTCCCGATGCAGTTTCATACAATCGAACCAACATGAAGACTTAGGAATATTTTAGGAATATTCATGCTGTTGAATTATCTTAATAATACGGCCGTGTTCGTCTACTAGTGGAGCATCTCATGACTCGTAAATTCTATCCACTTGTATTAAGATGAAAACGAACAACTAAGTTATAACCCATGCAACAAGTCTTGCACGAGCGAGCTCCATTATGTGAAAATTACGAGGAAGAACATTGTAAGTATTCCAGTTACTCATATATTAATTAGGCCAGCATCATTTCAGTCTTCTGTGAGTGAGTTTGCTCGCGGAGATCACCATGATATTACTATACATGTAAATGTACATTTCAGGTTTTCGGGAGACAGAACATTTTATTACAAGACAAAAAAGATTCTTTGGGTCTCTAAGAGAGGACACGATATATCTCCTTGTTTCCACGCCAGAGTCGAGCTTTCCTACTGATGGTACGAAACTTGTTTTGACCGTGTGACTTACATAACACATGCCTAAATATATACCATAAGCTGTTGGATGGAATTTAGCGCATGAATACACCATAAATCCACAGGTACATCAAAATACCCGGTACAAATATGATACGCAATGTCTCCAATCCAACTTTTATTCCAAAATTGTGTTCGAACAATTATGACTAAAGTTCTCATTAGTAATCCATATTACTATGTTATAATACTTATTGGACCACATCAGTCCTCATTCACTGCCTGTGAATAGATCGTATGTTGGACATCATTCTAAATCTAAACGTTGATGTGTGGAAGAATATATAGAATATTATTTAAATTGAAGTCATAAGTCATAACCATGATAACACATATCGACGGTTCGGTAGACCAGAAAACCTACCGGAATAACAGAATGGACTGGAACAGGTATGCTAAAGAAAGTGACAGAAACGGATATTATCGATGGTTCAGTGAGAACGAATACGACTACTGACTTAACAAAATCTATCCGTCATTATGGCACTACAAATCTCATCGTTTAACTGTAAATCCTTGAAGTCCTCTGTTGAAGAAATACGTTCTTTGTGTGACTTAAGTGACATCTGCCTTTTACAAGAAACATGGCTCACAAACTCTGAACTATCAATTTTGAACTCCATCCATCCTAACTTCTGTGGACGTGGCATCTCAGCCATAAATGACGATAGTCTTACTAAGGGTCGTCCACATGGTGGCATTGCTATTCTATGGAAAAAATGTTATAGTAGCTGTGTCACGTTTGTAAAATATGATGACTGTAGAATTATTGGTTTGCGGGTAGAGTGTGCTCAATCTAAACTATTGATATTATGTGTATATTTACCTACGGAATCTCCGGAAAATTCGGATCTATTTTTAGATTACCTGGGTAAATTGCGGGTCATAATTGATGAATGTGATATCCCAAATGTTACTATTATGGGAGACTGGAACGCCCACCCTTCGAAGAAATTTGGAACTGAGCTTAAATCATTCTGTAATCATAACAGCCTTCACCAATCCGATCTCGTTATGTTACCTGTTGATAGTTATACGTTTTTTAGTGAGGCACATTTGACAACTTCATGGTTAGATCACTGCGTCACTACAAATCATGTGAATAGTGCCATTATTGGAGTTCGAATATTGTATGAATATATCTCGTCTGATCACCTTCCTATTGTTGTTAACTTGAAATGGGGAAAATTACCCCTGTTAGAAAACCGTCAAGATTGTCACCCTAGATATGTGATTGAATGGAGTAAGCTTTCTGATGACGAGCTGTCACATTATGCTAGCCTAACGGAAGAATATTTAAATGACATACTTGTACCATATGAAGCCATCTTATGTAACAATTGTAGTGGATGTGATCACAAGGACGAAATCAAAACTTATTACAATGCCATTATTGATTCTATGTTATTAGCTGGTAATTCCTCTGTAGCTAAAAAGAAAGTAAAAAAGGATTTCATTGTACCAGGATGGAATGACGAGGTTAGCGATTTGCATGCGCATGCCAGAATAGCATTTCTTATGTGGCGTGATCATGGTAGTCCTCGTAGCGGGCCCATAAGTGAATATATGCAGCGCACTAGGCGTCAATTCAAATATGTCCTCAGAGCCTGCAAAAAGAATGAGGAATTATTACGAGCCGATAAAATGGCCGAGGCGTATTGTAATTACTCAAGTGAAGAATTTTGGAGAGAGGTCAGAAATAAGAACAGTAAATCCACGTTCCTCCCGGGCCGTATTGATAATACCGATGGTGAAGTTGCCATAGCTGGTCTATGGAAAGAAAAATTTGACACATTGTTGAATTCTGTTAATACTGAAAAACATAAAGAATATGTTATAAATGCGTTGTCAAATAGAGCCGATGTATCCAATGTTCTACCTATCCCTTCTCCGGAAGTTCTTCATGAAATTGTATTTAATATGAAAGGCAATAAGTCAGCTGGCTTTGATGGTCTGACGGCTGAACATCTGAAGTACGCCACAGACAAACTGTTTATACACCTCTTTATGTGCATTAATTGTATACCCAGACACGGGTTTTTGCCAGATAAGCTTACTTATGTTGTTGTCAGCCCAGTTGTTAAAAACAAAAATGGTGATATAACTCAATCTGACAATTATCGTCCTATTGGCGTTGCTACCGTTGTCTCAAAAATTGTTGAAAGAGTTATACTGAGGCTGTGTGAAAAAGATCTTTACACAACTGACTTTCAATTTGGTTTTAAAGCTGGAAGATCCACGGATCAGTGCATCTATGTAATGAAAGAAATGATTAATTTTTATTGTAACAATGGTAGTCAAAAGCGTTCGATAGAGTGAATCACTGGACCTTGCTGAAAAAACTTATTGACCGGAATGTCCCTCTATATATTGTACATATTATCTATACTTGGTGCATGGTGCAGTTGTTTACCGTTAAATGGGGCACTAATTTTTCGCCTATGTTCGGAACTACGAACGGTGTTAGGCAAGGTGGAGTTCTCTCCCCTTTTTTATTTGCCATCTACTTACATGACTTAGATAGGAGATTGTCCAAAACAAATGTCGGATGTAACATAGCCGGTGTGTTTATAAACCATTTATTATATGCGGACGATTTGTGCTTATTGTGTCCGTCTGCCAGGTCTATGCAGATATTGTTGAATGAATGCGATGACTATTCTATCTCACATGATCTTGTTTTTAACACCAAAAAAACTATGTATGTTATGTAAACCAAAAGGTTACGGAGTATTTTCCCCTACCACTGTCAAATTAGGGGACACCTTTCTGGAATATGTAGATTGTTACATGTACCTGGGACATATTTTATCTTCGGATAGGTCTGACAATATGGACATTGATCACCAGAGGAGAAAGTTCTGTATACGTGCAAATACCTTGTTGAGGAAATTTAACGCATGTTCTAATATTGTAAAAAAGTATCTTTTTAATACCTATTGTAACAGTATTTACTGCTGTCATCTGTGGTGCATGTACACTAAACAATGTTACAACAAGATACGAGTCATGTACAACAATGCATTCCGGTGGCTTTTAAATTATAGACGTGATTGTAGTGCCAGTTATATGTTTTGTATAAATGGAACACCATCCTTTGGTGAACTGGTTAGAAAGTGTCTTTCGCTTCAAATGTAGAATTGAAAATAGTAGTAATATCTTGCTGAAGACAATCTTGCACTCGGATGTAATGTTTAAATCGCTCGTTGAAGCCACTTGGCGAAATCAACTGTTTATTGTTCCCTAAGCAGACTTAGATTACCTATCTGAGTCTTATTGTCTCAACAACTCAACTGTATATGGACAAGTTATGTCTGAAATAAAAACTATTATTATTATTATTATTATAACAAGGAGTCCGGAGGGAGATTATGTCGTACATAATTTACTGTTTAGTACAGTTGTATACATCTTCATTTGCATGCGTTGCAATAATATTCACATTTTCAAGTATAGCCTATAGTAAATGTACTGTTACACCCGTAACAGTGTGTGTAAGCTCATGCATATTCAGTGATTAATTTAGGAACTCTTCTGTGTTCGAAGGTTGGTTCGTTTTCATTATCAGTGAAAGTGACATCGGACTCCCGTTGTGCTCGACGGACGTCGCTCATATAATTTCCTTTATTTGTTTGATCCTGCTTCAACCACGATGTAAGTAAGCATTATCTTCCCGCTGTGTTTGACATTATGAATTATCGTTGCTGTCATGAAAGGCTGACAATTACATTGCTACAGTGTACAGCTGAAGACATCCTAGCTGCGCACGTGTTTACATTTTCAGTGTGCTAACTTTTCTGAACTATTCCATTATCCTCGCCTCATTAAACACTTGATTTACAAGTTACTAAGACATTTCAGATAGTAATCGCTAAGGTTTGAATTGTCTTTACACATTATGCGTTTCTTGTAACTTAGTCATTTCCATGATTCCCGCGCCTTTACTGAGCCTGCCATAACCCCTGCCACAGACTGTTCCACACTGATTCGCGTCTTTTGAGTCATAAATTCGTGCACCGGTCGCTCTGGTGAAAGTAGTCCGGCTTATTTCTGGCAGGGTTTTTTCATTTAAAGTATGAAACTGATAGCAGATTGCCTGTGAAATGATTGCTGATTGTAATAGCATTCTTATGTTACTTTTTTATTTTTCCTTTGCAGTCTTTTGCCCTCTTACCTTGTGGAAGAGTTTTCGATGAATAAACAACTTTGAATCAAGGCATAGGGTTATCTGTCTGTCAATTACCTCCGGGCATGGGGCAGAAAAGTAAAAGAATCTACGACCAGCTGATCAACCTGGAATATTAACAGCGATATGGAACCACGTCATCAACGGTGACAAATTAATGGACACATTGAGAAAAGCCCACGGGCAAAGGACAACGTCGAACGTCACCAGGACACCTACATCAGGTCGCCGCCTACGCAGTCATCTCCCAAAAGTGGAAGTTTACACAAGCTAGAACTTTCACTGCAAGTCATCTGAGTTTATCACACAGAACTGTATGTGTATGTACTACACTGACATTGTGTTTCTTTTATTTGTGACACAACTAGAACGCTTTAAGTGAATATCGGAACTATGTCTTATTTAGACAACCTCGCTTTGTCTGAATTCACAGAGCTATCGGACACACATTTAGAGTCGGCCTCTCATAGACAGGCCACCCAGAGTCAGATCCTTAACAGAAAAGGAAAGAGAACAATATGAACCTTTCCGCGTCCAACATTACTTTCAATTAGAGGAAGCTTGGAAAATTGTTGAGAACATTCTGACAGAATCTGCTGGTTTTCCCAGTGAAGTGAACTCATTTGCGCATGGCTGAAAAAGAATTAACTCTAAGTTATGATAAATATTGCAAACTTGCAATGGACTATACTGCCTTTCTCGTAAGAACTGGCACCAGTGATATTCAAAATGAGTTGGGCCACAGACTTTCCATCAATAAAGAAACCTCAGTACAAAAGACTCGTGTAGAAATTGATGAGAAAATGCAACGAGCGTTAGAGAGACTGTCACATGCACCTTCATCACACATTTCTAATCGGTCAGTTCATTCGAATACATCTGCTACAAGTTCTGTTCATGCAAGGAAACGTGCTGAAGCCGAAGCTGCACGAACACGTGCAGAGTATGCATTCAAAGAATCAGGACTGCGTAAACACGGAGACAAGCCGAACTGGACGCAGATATTGATCGGCTTAAACTGGAAATAGAAGCTGCTGCCGCAGAAGCGGAAGTTCGAGTGTATCAAGCAGCTGGTGAGGGAAGTCAAGGCTCACATCTCGCCGAACTCTCCATTCCCATCCAGGATCCATTGGAACGGACCAGACAGTATGTTAATGAACATGCGAGGCCAAACGTGGATACGCAAAATGTACCAGAACGACATGTAGACACCCCATCACCTAGGCCTCTGCCTATGTTTAACCCCCATGCCCCTATGTACAACACAGCTACTTACAACACTAGTTCTAGGCCTGTAAATCGGGGTTATGGGCGATCATCTGATCAAGTAGATGTAGGTCATGCAGTAACGTCCGACCTGACACGATTCTTGCTGAAGAAGGAGCTGCTACTGTCTCGCTTGACTGCATACAATGACAAACCAGAAACATACGCTATTTGGAAATCTGGTTTCCGCAACATCATGGATGAACTACAAGTTACTAGCACTGAAGAGCTTGACTTGTTAGTGAAGTGGCTTGGACCCGAGTCTTCCAAGCATGCGCTCAGCATTAGGGCATCGAATGTCAGTGACCCTAACAAAGGGCTTGAGAGGATTTGGGCTCGATTGGATGAACGCTACGGCTGTCCCGAGATGGTCGAGGCCGCTCTCAAAGAGAGACTGGAGAAGTTTCCTAAACTGGGAAACAAAGACAGTAAGAAACTGTACGAACGTTCAGACTTAGTTGCTGAAATAAAATCAGCGAAGGAAGACCATAGATACAAGTATCTCCTTGCGTATTTGAATTCCTCTTCCGGTGTTCGACCAATCGTCAGTAAGCTGCCGTATAATATCCAAGAAAAGTGGACGACGGCAGCGCTCAAATATAAGAGACGCCACAGTGTTTCTTTCCCACCGTTCTCTTATTTCGCTGAATTTCTCCGTGATATCAGCACAGCAAGGAATGACCCTAGCTTTGTGTATGACACTGCTATAACACATCCTGTGAAGAAAGAGAGAGCGGCAGGGGCATCAGCAAGCACTAGGAATGCTATTTCTGCCAAGAAGACAGAAATCGTCCCACCAAAGGACAAGGAAATGGAACCAGATAAACGGTGTCCAATGCACAAGACAAATCATTCCCTGAACCAGTGCAAAGGTTTCAAAGCTAAACCTCTTCAGGAGAGAAAACAGCTTTTGAAAGACTTTGGTATATGTTATAGGTGTTGTGCCTCAAGTAGCCATATGTCTCGTGTTTGCAAGGAGACGGTAAAGTGCGCTGATTGCGGAAGTGAGAAACATCCCACTGCCTTACACGTTCCTATAGAAAAGACTGATGGTAGAACTTTGGCAACCACACTACCTCACGGCGGGGAGAAGGCCTCCTCAGAGTCAACTGAGCTTTCCTCTTCTCCAGTTAGATCCAAATGTACTCAGGTTTGCGGGGAAGGGTTTTCCGGTAAATCCTGTTCCAAAACTATGCTTATTAGAGTATACCCAGATGGGAGACCAGAGGAGGCAAGGCAGATGTATGCTATACTCGACGACCAAAGCAACATGTCCCTGGCTAAATCAAAGTTTTTCGAACTATTAGACATACATGGTGAGGAATCTCCATACACACTTTCGTCATGTGCAGGCAGCTTTGAAACGTCCGGCCGGGGAGCCAGTGGTTTCGTCATAGAGAGCCTTGATAGCAGCACAACACTAGATCTTCCAAATTTGATTGAGTGCAATCAAATACCAGATGTTCGAGAAGAAATTCCAACACCAGAGGTTGCACAAAACTTCAACCATTTGAAGGACATTGCCCAGCATATACCACCATTAGATGAAGATGCAGAAATTCTATTATTGATCGGCAGAGACTTACCAGAGGCACATCACGTTCATAGTCAACGGATTGGTCCTCGCCGAAGCCCTTTTGCACAGAAACTTTCCCTTGGTTGGGTGATTGTTGGAGAAGCCTGCCTAGGAAAGGTGTATAAACCAGATTTCATCAGTGTCAACAAAACCAATGTGTTGAGGAATGGGCGTCCTTCGACCTTCCAACCATGTTTGAATGAATTCAACATAAGGATAAATCCCTCTGGTGTAAGTAACAGACGTGGAGAATCTTCAATCCTGTCAATCTCTCAAATTGGTAGCTGTGATCAGCTCGGTGATACCGTCTTTGAAAGACACAAGGACGATGACAAAAGGGGAATGTCAGTTGAAGATAAAGAATTTCTACAGATCATGGACAATGATTTCCAAAGAGATTTACAGGGGAACTGGATAACGCCTCTTCCTTTTCGTTCTCCAAGGCCACGCTTACCAAACAATAAGCCACAGGCTCTAAAACGAGCAATGACACTGGATCACAGCCTCAAGAAAAATCCAGAGAAAAGAAAGCATTTCACCACATCCATGGAACGAGTGTTGGAGAACGGACACGCTGAATTAGCACCTCCTTTGAAGCAAAATGAAGAATGTTGCTACCTTCCAATCTTTGGGGTATACCATCCCAAAAAGCCGAATCAGATACGAGCGGTATTTGACTCCTCAGCTCCATACGATGGTATATCTTTGAATGATGTATTGTTAACAGGGCCTGACTTGACTAACTCTCTCCTAGGCATACTTCTTCGTTTCCGAAAAGAACCAGTAGCAATGATATACAACAAATGTTTTATTGTTTCTCTGTGAGAGAGGATTTCCTCAGATTTCTGTGGTATCGCAACAATGATCCTGACCAACTGCTGGTGGAGTACAGGATGCGCGTACATGTATTCAGCAATAGTCCGTCACCTGCTGTGGCCATTTACGGGCTATGGATGACTGCTCAACTTGGGAAACATGAATTCGGCACAGACATGAGGCAGTTTGTAGAGAGGAACTTCTACGTCGACGATGGACTGGTTTCTCTTCCCACAGCAAGTCAGGCTGTAGATCTCATGCAGAAAACCCAACTAGCATTGTCATCGAAAGGTAACCTGAGGTTACACAAGATCGCCTCAAACAACAAAGAAGTTATTTCTGCCTTTCCTGTTGACGACCATGCCCAAAACTTGAAAGAAGTTGACTTGGGTACCGATATCCTTCCACTCCAACGCAGCCTCGGACTTATCTGGGATTTATAATCAGATACCTCCATGTTCCAGAAAACCACTGAAGAGAAACCTTACACCAAGCGAGGTGTCTTGTCGATTGTGAATAGCCTCTTCGATCCTTTGGGTTTCCTAGCACCAGTGGTAATTCAAGGTAAAATGTTCCTTAGAGACTTGATATCCAATGGCAAGAACTGGGACGAGCCTTTACCTGTTGAACATCAAGCCCACTGGGAAGACTGGAGACAATCCTTGAAATACATTGAAACACTCCAGATACCACGGACATATGCAGGTACATCGTTTGAAGAAATCGTCCATAGTGAACTCCACATCTTTTCCGACGCATCTGAGAAAGCCATCGCCGCCGTCGCGTATCTCAAGACCACCGACATTGATGGTGATCAGAGACTGGGATTTGTTCTTGGGAAAGCCAAAGTTGCTCCAACGCATGGACACACTATTCCACGACTAGAACTCTGTGCGGCAGTTTTGGCTGCCGAAATCGCTGACATGATATCCAACCATCTGGATATGAAACCGGACTCCATCCACTTCTACAGTGACAGTAAAGTCATTCTGGGGTATATCCAAAATGAAACCAGAAGGTTTCATGTGTACGTCTGTAACCGACTGGACCGCATTAGACGAAATTCTTCACCACACCAGTGGACAAATGTATCCACCAACATGAACCCGGCTGATCAAGCAACAAGATCATTGCCCGCTGCTCATTGCTCGGCGACTCATTCTCCTTGGTGAGTCCAGACAACGACCAAGAAATAAAGCCGCATGTCAGCGTTAGGACAACGAATGTGTCACCGAAGGCTTCACTTGGATGTCATCGGTTTGAGAGGTTTTCCCAATGGAGAAAATTGGTGAAAACAATCGCGAATCTGAAACATGTAGCTCTCAACTATCACGAAAACAACAAGTGTAAAGGATGGCATATATATCCAAAGTCCAAAACAGTCACAGCTTACAAGGAAGCCGAATCTCTTATCATCAGAGAAGCACAACAAGTATTCCAAGAAGAAATACAATGCATTCTGGGCAAAACGTCACTGCCTCGGAGCAGTCCACTCTTCTCTCCGAATCCCTTCATCGACACAAACGGGGTACAGCGGGTAGGCGGTCGCCTTCGTAGAGCAAATATGAGCGTCAACGAAAAGCATCCAATTATCATCCCAGCAAGACATCATATTGCGACCCTACTCATTCGCCATCATCATCAGGAGGTGAAACATCAAGGTCGGCACTTCACTGAGGGTGCTATTCGTGCTGCAGGTTTTTGGATCATTGGAGGAAAACGCCTTATTTCGTCGCTTATCCATTCATGTGCCACGTGCTGCAAATTACGTGGGCGACGAGAGCACCAGAAGATGGCAGACCTGCCTTCTGATCGCCTGAAACCAGGGCCAGCTTTCAGTCATGTTGCAGTCGACACCTTCGGACCATGGTCAGTTGTCTCTCGTCGAACTAGAGTTGGCCAGGCCAACAGCAAGAGGTGGGCGATTCTCTTCACATGCCTTGCTACAAGAGGAATTCATATAAAGGTCATCGAAGAGATGGGTGCATCTTGCTTTATCAATGCCCTTCGTCGATTTATGGCTATTCGGGGCAGAGTTACAGAGTTCCGCTCTGATAGAGGAACTAACTTTGTTGGATCCGTTAATGACCTGAAAATCAACGCTGTCAACGTCGAAGATGGTGTAGTCAAGGATTTCCTGTACAACAATCAAGTTCTGTGGACTTTCAATCCTCCCCACTCATCTCATATGGGCGGGGTCTGGGAGAGGATGATTGGGGTCACCCGTCGTATATTGGACTCCATCATATCTGAGCATGGTTCAAAGAACAGGACCCATGAAGTATTGACCACCTTTATGGCAGAAGTCAGTGCTATAGTAAATGCACGCCCGATTGTTCCCGTTTCATCCGACCCGGATTCTCCAGACATATTGTCGCCATCGACTTTGCTCACTCTAAAGACGGATCATGTCACTGCTCCTTGATGAGACCTTTGATCTGAAAGACCTGTACAAGTCCCAGTGGAGACGGGTTCAAGTACTGGCTGATATGTTCTGGACTCGGTGGAGACGAGAGTATCTCCAGTCTTTACAAGGCCGCCGCAAATGGCAAGAGGAAATGTCAGGGGTGGAAAGACTGTAGAGTATACACGTCGTATTACAGAAATGGTAGTGCTATTAGCCAAAGATTCTACTGAGAAGTGAACCAAAAACTGTCGAGTCCACATCACTGAAAACATAACCGTGTAATTTGTGTCGGACATGTAAGTTATAGTGTGGGATCTAATCAAGATCTCAGACGGGGAGTTTACTGTTACACCCGTGTACTGTTACACTCGTAACAGTGTGTAAGCTCATGCATATTCAGTGATTAATTTAGGAACTCTTCTGTGTTCGAAGGTTCGTTCGTTTTCATTATCAGTGAAAGTGACATCGGACTCCCGTTGTGCTCGACGGACGTCGCTCATATAATTTCCTTTATTTGTTTGATCCTGCTTCAACCACGATGTAAGTAAGCATTATCTTCTCGCTGTGCTTGCCATTATGAATTATCGTTGCTGTCATGAAAGACTGACAATGACATTGCTACATTGTACAGCTAAAGACATCCTAGCTGCGCACGTGTCTACATTTTCACTGTGCTAACTTTTCTGAACTATTCCATTATCCTCGCCTCATTAAACACTTGATTTACAAGTTACTAAGACATTTCAGATAGTAATCGCTAAGTTTTGAATTGTCCTGTTTACACATTATGCGTTTCTTGTAACTTAGTCATTTCCATGATTCCCGCGCCTTTACTGAGCCTGCCATAATCCCTGCCACAGACTGTTTACCACACTGATTCGCGTAGTAATACATCTCTTTTGAGTCAAAGTCGTGCACCGGTCGCTCTGGTGAAAGCAGTCCGGCTTATTTCTGGCAGGGTTTTTTCATTTAAAGTATGAAACTGATAGCAGATTGCCTGTGAAATGATTGCTGCTTGTAATAGCATTCTTATGTTACTTTTTTTATTTTTCCTTTACAGTCTTTTACCCTCTTACCTTGTGGAAGAGTTTTCGATGAATGAACAACTTTGAATCAAGGCATAGGGTTATCTGTCTGTCAATTACCTCCGGGCATGGGGCAGAACAGTAAATGTAAACTGTAAGCGATGGCCCCCAGAAAGTCACATGTGCATGGCGTCATCTGTTATTTTGATACGGCATGGGGTTTTCCAACAGATTTGTGCAAGTTCACAATTTTCCGAACTTCCAGTCTGAGCGAATCGCCTATGGAACCCATTCGGCTGTTTATATATGCCAATTCGTACAGCACTGCAGCCATAATACCTTGTGATCTCGATGTCAACAGACGTGTTTGGCAGTTTCATCACAACAAAGATATGTGTATTCCACCACTTGAAAATAACTTTGGTTGGGCTCCTATATATCTTAGACACTTCGGGTAAATTCCTTGTAAATTCATTCTATAAGTCCAGTGTTGGCTCATCTTGAAAAGTTTAGATTACCCACGGTCAGGTTTGTACAGAAAGTATATGAACTATAGCTGAAACATTGCAGTATTAATAGCGTAGGTTTTCTGTCCAATGGACAAAACAATATGTTTCCGTATATGAACACTTTTCTGAAGTTTTTGAACACAATAACTGGATTAAGACAATAATCTGCTAAAACAGAAAACGGCATATTTGTTTAGTCGATTGAACAGGTTAAGCCTGGGTCCTTGTCGTTTACTATTGATAAAGGTAATGTCCTTTAAACTGTCTTTGATGCGTTCACTTATGTGGACCATTGGCAAAGTGTGTTGTATAATATTAAAAGCATTAGTTTTGTTCTGGTTGTGTGCAGTAATAACAGCCATATTCTTCTTTCCAGTGTCTTTTGTTTTAAATGTTCACAGACGTTTACTTGGAATACTGTTTGCCTTCGTTATGCCTGAAATAATAAGTTCTCGGGGATAGCCATGTTGTATCAAAGTCAGAATCAATTCCCGTAATCTCTGATTTCTCAAGATTTTGTCGTCCACTATTGTACATATTCGCCGTGCTAAATTGTATGGAATGCTTCGTTTTGTGTGTCCTGGGTGACATGATCGAAATGATAGATACTGTTTAGTATCAGTCTTCTTGGACAATATATCCGTTTGTAAATTCACTCCATCCCTGTAAACTAAGATGTCCAGAAATGAAAGTTCCGTGCAGTTTTCCTCAATGGTGAATTGGATGTCCCGATTTAAAGAATTCAATATTTCTTTCAGCTGTGTCGCTCTTGCGGTTTTAATTGGGAGAAAAGAAAATCAGTCATCTAGGTATCGTAACCAGTTTGGGGTAAAATATTCCACGAAGTCGGTGACGTACGTTCGGTGTACAGTTTCTCTTCCAAGAAAGTAGCGTACGTAAGGGGACAATCTTTGTACCCATTGCTGTTCCTTTCACTTGATTGAAAACTTTCTCGTTGGATATAATAATGTTGTTGCGTAAAATAATATCAGCGTTGTTCAGGATAAATGTTTTTCGAAAAACATGTGACGATAATTTTATGTCGTTTTCGATCCAATATGCAAGGACTTCTTTAATACCTTAATCGCGAGAAATGTTGGTATATAGGTTGATAACGTTGAATAACTCCTTGGTTATAGTGAGAAATGTTAGTATACAGGCTGGTAAAGTTGAAGAACTCGTCGCGAATAGTGAGAACCGTTGGTATATAGGCTGGTAACGTTGAAGAACTTGAATATGTTGAGAAATGTTGGTATGTAGACTGGTAACGTTGAAGAACTTAAATATAGTGAGAAATGTTGGTATACCCGATGGTAATGTGGATTCAGAAGAACTTGAATATAGTGAGAAATGTTGGTATATAGGCTGATATCGTTGATTCAGATGAACTCCTCGCTTATTGAGAACTGATGGTATGTAGGCTGGTAAAGTTGAAGAACTTGAATATAGTGAGAAATGTTGGTATATACGCTGGTAACGTTGAAGAACTCCTTGAATATAGTGAGCAATGTTGGTATATAGGCAGGTATTAAATTTTGAAGAACTCTTTGAATATAGTGAGAGATGTTGGTAGATAGACTGGTAACGTTGAAGAACTCCTTGAATATAGTGAGAAATATTGGTATATAGGCTGGTAACGTTGAAGAACTCCTTGCATAGTTTTGGGTAGATCATAACACTGATATCCAAGATTATTAACCTTTTCTTTCAACAAGTCTCGCTTTAGGAAAGCGTTATCTCAAGATGAAAATTTGAAAGAAAAAAACCCCACAAATTCTCAGGACCCTTCATGCGTGCTATTTTCATTATACACAAGATCCTTTGTGCATAATTACCCCGGGATGATAAGAAATAATGCTATTTCGGTTTATAATTCCTTTTCATTCTTGGTTTAGGTTAAAGAGATGAGCGGAGAGTCCAGTTGCCCTCCTTCCAGAACGGATATGGATAAATATGACGTAATCGTGACGTCGAGAAGTTTTCCAAACTGTCTTTCTCTTTCTTTTGGTATATAACATCGATCGTATTCATTCACACAATTGTGCACAGATAATACCCTATTCTTGAAGACTGCCGGCTCAAAAATTAGTTGGTGTATTCTTGAAGACTGCTTGCTCAGAAATTAGTTGGCTCAAAGGACGAAATTCTGAGCCTCTTATCTCGTTTTGTCTCTGACCTATTTGCACAATAACTTTGAATTACTGCATACGTAGCTTCAAAAGGCTACATCATTAACAGGTTACACGTATCTCTAAGCGCATTATTCTGGCTATATACTTGTCAAATTTAAGTGAATTCTTTGCAATCCTAAGTATATGACAAGTGGCGATCACTATAAGGACGAAACAGTAAAGCATTTCAAAACACCATATATTCCAAATTATTAGCAAATAATTTGTAAAATAAATTTGCAAAAAAAATGCATCATAATATATTCCAACGCCAAGCTCATACTTTGCGAAACGTCGTGTGAATAAAGTAGAGACCCAGAAATGCCTGTGTTAATACAATAAACAGCAACAATAATGACACATTAAAACGCCCACTCTCATCAGACAGACATAAGTATATCACCAACCTTCTTTATCAGTGTTGCAATGTGCGCAACTGGCTTTATAATGAAGAAATGATATTTGGTATGGCGTACATGTATAGCCCGCCACTATACAATTACAAGCGTCTAGTCCGTCATTTGTATCATCAAGACGGGATACCTTCAAATCGTAGCACTAACGTTGTATACCTTCAAATCGTAGCACTAACGTTTTCTGGGAAGGTGACTAAATTTCACAGGCGTATTGAAGACGATAGAGAAGGTTGGTCAGCACAGGGACAATCCAATACCTATGGGCCGTCATAGCTCAGTCGGTAGAGCATCGGCGCGATAAGCCGGTGTCGTGGGTTCGAATCCCGCTGACGACCAAATTATTCTTCTCTCTCAAAAATAATTTCATTTGTATATATGCTCAGTGGCGGACTATACGCCATACCAAATGTTATTTCTTCGTTATATAACCAGTTGTTTATGTTTATTTAACATCAAATCTCAACAGGTCGATGAGACCCAGTAGTAGAGGCAATAATACAATAGTATATAACATAATGAAACATATTAGAATAACATAACACGAACATACATTGTAAAAAAGTCCAAATGTCACAAGACATGGTGTTAATACAAATATACATAATCGTTGCTTAAAATAGTACAGATTTACATGGTGATTTAAAAGCGTTCAATCCGGTGAAAATATCGAGGTCATGAGTCGACTGAAGCTCGTTAAAAATATTTTGAGCCCGGATTAAAATGCTATGCTGTCGAACAGTCACACGAGCAGCCGCAGGATAAAATGTACATATCTGACGAGAATCACTCCTCGGGACTCGATATAAAGGTTTACTAGTGACATCCATACAATTGAAATAACTGTTGACACATTTGTGTAAAAATATCAAGTCATAATATGCGCGTCTATTTTCCAGAGTTGGGAGTCTAAAAGATTTACATAAAGATTGATAAGATGACGAATTGTATACGATAGACGACTTGTAACATAGAAATTTTAAGAACTTGCGTTGTATACCTTCAAATCGTAGCACTAACGTTTTCTGGGAAGGTGACCTTCTTACGAGGCACATATACATTGATTTGATGGCAGATACATTATTAAAAGATTGACAAAAGGTTGCGCACATTGCAACACAGAGAGAGAAGGTTGGTCATCACAGGGACAATCCACGAGTGGAATACCTATGGGCCGTCAAAGCTCAGTCGGTAGAGCATCGGCGCGATAAGCCGGGGTCATGGGTTCGAATCCCGCTGACGACCAAATTCAAATTATTCGTTCTCTCTCAAAAATCATTTCATTCATTTTTACATGAAAGTGTTTCATCGAAAGATTTTCGTCCCGTTTTGATGATACAAAACACGTCAGAGCACGAAATAGATTGCCCCGAAATCTTTGAAATTCAGTATCAATTTTCCGATAAATACGCAAAGATCATATCATTTTAATACGTAGCAAGATCCGTTAGGATAGAGCACATCAGTGCTCTCGGCCGGACTGCAGAGAGAATACGACTGGTCGATCAAGAGGAAATAATTCATGGTGTGCGATATCAGCCCAAGGGAGATAATCGATGCAAGGCCCGCACGTGACAGAAATCCATATCATTTTTTTACAAAATTTATTTTGCCACAATAAATCATACAGACGAATACAAGACAATTGAACTTAAAGTCATCGTAAACTCTCAAGTAAGGTCAAATGAAAGACCATTGGAAACAGTGTCCAAAAATATTCATTGTAATTTTTTACGATTTTATTACACAGAGTAAACTGCAGATAAAGCATGCTATTGACTTGACACTCATGAGTTACCATCTCCCAGATTTTGGTGAAACATGCACATTAGAACAGTGAGTCTGGGTTGAAACTCAAATTATACACACCGTAAGCTTGAATCGAGCATTGGAAAGTGCATATGAAGTCTGAAATGTATGTATTAAGGCAGTGTGACGTCACTGGACCTGAATATGATTGCAACAGACCACCATAGAATAGCATGCTTTATTTGCAGTTTACTCTGTTTAATAAAATCGTAAAAATTACAATAAATATTTTCGGACACTGTTTCCAATGGTCTTTCATTTGATGGAAACTATACTTGAGGGTTTACGATCACAAGAAAAAAAGAGGCACACACAAACATACAAAAAATATATAAACAAATACAACGACAGATAAGATACGAACAACATGTGTATTGATCCTTTTCTATGGTCCATCAATTTCTGGGTTACACTGGTCTTTTAGGGTACAGTCGTATTATCACGTTATGTTGATCATGTTATGTTGATCATTTCACAAAACGGTCAATGATCGTCTATATTGAGATTGAAGAATACGCCGTTTGTATGGAATCAGACGGAAATCTAGACTTGTCAGCCAAACTAATGTGAAATTACATGTAAAGTCTGTCATAATATTTGACTACAAAATAATTATAATTTACAATGGCAGGAAGAGTAAACAATATATGCTATAGCTAAAATATAATGTGGACCATATAGATACATTTAGTAGGAACTCCAGATCAAGCATTTCTTTTCTTCATAAAGATTAGTAAAATATAAATCTGTTATCTTCAAGTTACAATTGCTCTTATCATAATGATCATTAAATGATAATGACAATATGTCATCATGGATACCACAAACAATGAAATATAAAATATGCAGCAAATGTATGCTCATGGCGATTTTAATGTGAATGCGAAATAGTAAGGCCTGGCGTGTTATGTGTCTTACAGGAACGCCAATATCAGATTCATCTCGACTCTTAAGAGAATAAGCTGTATGTAGAACAGTTCAATATCTTAAAAAAATATGAAAATATAAATATACCGTTATCAAGATAGTTCGGCACTGAAATAGTTTTTTTTTGGCCGAACCTAGCGTTAGAGGTCCCACGATAGGTTTTAATGGTTTTGACATTTATGGGCCGTGAAGATAACGAAACCGAGCATTCTGATATGACACCTTGTTCCCATGGCAACTACAGGGCAAAATGACTAATATTATAGAAATGTGAATAATTTGATCGATATCTGAATATGTTCGTTATCCTTGAATCTAGAGAGATTAAACTTGCCACAATATATCTCTGAGTCAAGCTCTACCCGCCAATGCAAAGATATCCAAGATGGCCTCTTTAGTGACGTCACAGTGACGTTCTTTTGTCAGGAAAGTGCATTTTTGGACGAATTTTTTAACTGATTTTTCGAATTTTTCATTTATATAGCTTTCTTCGCATGAACTGAGGAATAAATAAAAAAAATAATTATGTGATATGAAATCAAATACTTTTGGCCACCTTTTCCTCACCAAAATAAAAAAAAACTAGAAGAAAAATGGCCAAGATACCATTTTCGTTGCGGCCAGCCATCTTGAATTTACCAAGAAACTTTGTTCAGATGATTTTGCAAATAGGCTGAACGTTACTCCCACGTGATACGCTATAACGTCTAAAATGTAAACTCCTAATGTTTCTTCATTCTACAGCACCAGGGAGATTTGCATTTAAAGTGGAATGAGGGGGGGGGGGCAAAATCTAACGCCCCACCCCAAGCCAGATATTCCGGAATCTCGCCTTCTTATTGTATTATTTTGGTTCCGTTTATGGACCGTACTATGGAATCGAACGCTACCAGTACAAGTAAACAAACTAGAAGATGGCCTCTATGATAAGGCCAGGATGACGTAATATGGAATATATTTCATTTTCTGCAGATGTTTTGGACTGATGCTTTCAATTTCTTATTAATGCAATTTCTACAAATAACCCGATGATTATATTAGAAAATAAATGTGTTTTTTAAATTTATTGGACTCTTCTATGCCAGAAAAGACATCAATCTAGATTGATAACTGCCAATATGCAGCCGACATGGCAGGTTTACTCATGTTACCTTGCTCGGAGTGGTTTGCAAATAGGCTAAAAATGATGCTGACAGGACAAGCTGAATCTTCCCAAAGTGTTAACTCTCTTCGTTTCTATGACCGGGAAAGAATCGCTAAGGAACAGGAACGGACTGATTTTCCCCGCTCCAAAAGGCTCCTAGTCATTTACATTCATTTCGGAATCGTTATTTTGGTTCAGTTATTATGCATGCGGATCACTTGAGTTGCTTGTTAATACGGCAATCACAGCAAAATAGTGTGCAGCACTTTTTCAAAAACGAAATATCCGTAGACGCACATACATGTTTAAGAACCCACTTGCTAACAAGGGCTAAATTCATCCACTCAACATCGACTCCCAGAACAATAATAAAAATGTGGATATACTAGATGTAAGTGCTCTGATCATTTAATCACGGATTCTCCTTTCCACTTCAGCAACGTCGATTACAATTTAAACATAAACGCGAACATGTGCTGCGACTCCAAAATCGTTATTTTTTGTCACGGTTAGCATTTAGAGGTGAGCAATCATATAGCTTCATGTACGCAGAATATGCATGCTAAATTTCATATTTGCTTATTCTTCAAAAAAAGCACAGAAGACACAATGGACAATGGAATACTACTGGACCAGAAAAATGAAAGCAGAGTTAAGCAGCAATCAAAACGCATACAGAGTTCCAGATCCCTTTGTCTTTGCTATGTATTCTAATATAAGTATTACTCTTTCTGTACTACATATTAGTCTTTTCTTTTATTGTAAGCCTTCTCATACTTGAACTTTATGCTGTATTGTACTAATTATTGTTTGCCTGGCGACATTGTTTTCTTTCTCTACATAGAGCTGTGGGATATACCGGCCTTTGTAAGGCGAAATTGTAACTCGAAATTGTACCTCGCTTAATGTAAATTACATGCCAGTGAAGAGCCCATAAGTCATCAGTGATACATATTTCTGCTTTACTATAAGCTTTGCGCATACTAGTAAAATACAAGTATGAGGTAATCGGCAGACATCTAGTTTTAACAAGCATAACCATAAGTTAGCAGTATAGGTTGACGCTCGGTGCCATATCACCTAAGCTACGACATGCAAGTCTAAAGCTTGTGCATTCAATTTATGTACGTGGAGTACAATGTATATCTCAGAATTTGCCTGCCGTACTATAATTTTGGCAACCGTCTTTGTTTGTGAGTTTGTTTGTCGGGTCCGGACGGCCATAGGTTTGGTCTGAATTTCATGAAATTTCAGCCGAACAGAAAAAAATAGTATGAAGGCTTATATAGCAACAAAACAGAAACGCATTGCAAGAACGATATTAAAGAAACCTTGAATTTACTGGAATTCCATATATTAACTGAACAAAAATCTGCAAACTTAAGAGTGGCAAATTACCTGTGAATAGCTGGCATGTGCATTGAAGAGCACACAAAGCGAAAAAAAATCCTGTAGAACTTTTTTAAAATTTTGGAAGCAAATTGGATATTTTGTTTTAAGATCGATCAATGCTGGGTGTCACAAAGATGAACCTTCTAATAGTCAAAGGCAAGGCGTGATAACATGTCTCTCAAAACCTGATAAAATCGCAATTTACTGAAGAACTGGCGATCTATTACGCTGATGAACTTGATCTATAAGCTAGCACCACCCTGTATCGCAAATAGAATTAAGTTAGTTTTAGATAAACTGATTTGCGAGGATCAGAAGGGATTTCTCCAGGGTCGCTACGTCGAGGAAAATATAAGACTGATATATGACCTGATGTTATCTAGTAAAGTAAAGGATATGCCTTTTGTTAATTGACTTTGAAAAAGCTTTAAATTCTGTATCATGGTCATTTTCGGAAGAAGTAATAAAGGCCCTTAATTTCGGAGATTCAATCAGAAGGTGGGTTAAAACATTTTCCTTCTCCAAATGGATCTGTGGGATATCCTGGCCTTTGTAAGCCGAAATTGTAAATCGCCTAATGTAGATTACATGCCACCAAAGAACCCATAAGTGAAAGACGTGTGTGGCGTAAATACAGTACTCCCAGTTCGTCATACTACATGATGTTAGTATATTAACCGGTATCGCTTTTGTTACAAACTCATTTTATATGTTGAAAATGCAAGAAAACCTACAAGATGAAGAAAGAAGTTCGATAAAAGTAACCTGAAGGATCTTGGCGCCCACCATTGTCCGATAATTGTAAGCTAATGACTAGAGGATATTTTTGTCCATTGTTACTAAGAACAAACGATTGATTTGTAATTTTGTTTACAGAATTTCGAAGCTGAGCGAAAAAGATTTGTGTTAAATGCCGTCATTTACATCTGACGACGATACAGCTCACCAATCTCCAATGTACGAGTTGTCACAGCGAAACAGCTCACCAATTACCAGTATACGAATTGTCAGAGCATTTCCATCATAGCTCTCTAGATTTGTATCTAATACCGCTTATGCCGGTGCTAGGGGCCGTGTGGTCATATCATCCAAGTTGCCACATGAACAGGTACAATAAAAGCGTACCTGAGATACAACACATATCACGAATCGTTAGATTCTTGGTATGTGCTTTAGAATAGGTTAACCAGAAGACTACTCTGTGAAGTCATGTGACGCAGTCAGTATGTCGGCACCTCTTCCCACTTCCCTTATACGTGTTGTAAGATATAATCTAAGTTTCAGGAGTTTCAAGATTTCTAGAAACTGTACTTATGTCGGTTGTTATAGTACAAGAGAAATGAGCAAAGTTAGTCTGAAAGTGAATATACATGTACGGAGGATCCTTCGCCTTTGTTTTGTAGTATTTTTATTTATTTATTTTTTTGCACGTGTCATCATTGGGTACTGGAAGCGAGGACCAATCTCTTTGACACTTTGGCATGAGCTATGAAACATACTTAAGATTTTATAATTAGGAACGAATGCTAATTCTGTTCTGTTTACTGGGCTAGTTTGAGATATCTCTTTAAACATACCATGCTCGAAAATAATAAGATGGTACAATACTTAATACTGAAGGGATCCGGTCCGCGCAGTAATGTTGAAACTTCGAAAGTGCCTGAATCCGGATTACCCCCTTTGGATCGAAACATGCAGTAGTCTACAGTTGTCGAGTTGTGACATTGAGTCACAAGAGTGACGTCCCTTGATCTAGCCGACCCGCCGGCAGACGAAAGGGTGGAGCAGTTCACTTGCTACCGCATGGACTGAAAAAAACTGATTTAAAATTTGAAGAAATACATTTTAATTCCGAATTATTTGAACTCCTTGATACGGAGGGTGAAGGTATGGATATTCTCTATAGTCAATATATAGAATGTGCCCCACCGTTTGATCTACCGACTCTTGTGATGCAATGTCACAACTCGAGAATACCGTATTAATTTGAAGCGTAACTTGAATTTTCGACTTGGACCAAAAAAGGTATCTTGCACTACTAGGCCCCGGGTGGGACCTGTGTATCAAATTTCAGAAATAACCATGAAATATTTCCTGAGGATTCACGATAACAATGTTTCGACGGGAAATTTAAGATGGCCGCCTTGTGGCCATATTGGATTTTCGATTCGGACCGAAAAAGGTATCTTGCACAACTAGACCATAAAAGGAACCTGTGTACCAAATTTGAAAAAAAGATCCATGCAGTACTTCCTGAGAAATCACGATAACAAAGTTGCATGGGAAAATCCAAAATGGCCGCCTGTTGACCATATTGGATTTTCGAAGACCATAAAAGGTATCTTGCACAACTAGATGACAAGGAGAACCTGTGTACCAAATTTAACCAAGATCCATGCAGTAGTTCCTGAGAAATCACAATAACAATGTTTCATGGGGTAATCCAAGATGGCCGCCTGATGGACATATTGGATTTTGGAATCGGACCAGAGAAGGCATCTTGCACAACTGGACCACAAGGGAAACATGTGTATCAAATTTGAGAAAGATCCAGGCAGTACTTCCTGAGAAATCATGATAACAAAATCTCATGGGGAAGTCTAAGATGGCCGCCTGGTGACCATATTGGATTTTCGATTCGGACCGAAAAAGGCATCTTGCATATCGAGACCCTAAGAGGAACCTGTGTACCAAATTTGAGAAAGATCCATGCAGTACTTCCTGAGAAATGACGATAAAGTTTCATGGAGAAATCCAAGATGGCTGCCTGGTGGCCATACTCGATTTTCAAATCGGACCAGGAAAGGTATCTTGCACAACTAGATACCAAGGGGAACATGTGTACCAAATTTGAGAAAGATCCATGCAGTACTTCCTAAGAAATGACGATAAATTTTCATGGGGAAATCCAATATGGCTGCCTAGTGGCCATATTGGATTTTCGAATCAGACCAAACTAGACCTCAAGGGGAACCTGTGTACTAAATTTGAGAAAGATCCATGTAGTAGTTCCTGAGAAATGACGATAACAAGGTTTCATGGGGAAATCAAGGATGGCTGCCTTGTAGCCATATTGGATTTTCGATTCGGACTGAAAAGGTATATGGCACAACTAGATCCGTAAGGGAACCTGTGTACCAAATTTAAGAAAGATCCATGCAGTAGTTCCTAAGAAATCGCGATAACAAGGTTTCATGGGGAAATCCAAGATGACTGCCTGGTGGCCATATTTGATTTTCGAATAGGACCAAAAAAGGTATCCTGCACAACTAGACCCGAAGGGGAACCTGTGTACCAAATATGAGAAAGATCCATAAAGTACTTCCTAAGAAATGACGATAACAAAGTTTCATGGGGAAATCCAAGATGGCTGCCTGGTGGCCATATTGGATTTTCGAATAGGACCAAAAAAGGTATCTTGCACAACTAGACCCGAAGGGGAACCTGTGTACCAAATCTGAGAAAGACCCATGCAGTAGTTCCTGAGAAATCGCGATAACAGGGTTTCATGGGGAAATCCAAGATGGCTGCCTGGTGGCCATATTGGATTTTCGAATCGGACCAGAAAAGGTATATGGCACAACTAGACCCGTAAGGGAACCTGTGTACCAAATTTGAGAAAGATCCATGCAGTAGTTCCTAAGAAATCCCGATAACAAGGTTTCATGGGGAAATCCAAGATGACTGCCTGGTGGCCATATTTGATTTTCGAATCGGACCAAAATGGGTATCTTGCACAACTAGACCTTAATGGGAACCTGTGTACCAAATTTGAGAAAGATCCATGCAGTAGTTCCTGAGAAATCGCGATAACAGGGTTTCATGAGGAAATCCAAGATGGCTACCTGGTGGCCATATTGGATTCTCGAATGGGAACAGAAAAGGTATCTTGCACAACAAGACCCGAAAGGGAACCGGTGTACCAAATTTGAGAAAGATCCATGCAGTAGTTCCTGAGAAATCATGATAACAAGGTTTCATGGAGAAATCCAAGATGGCTGCCTGGTGGCCATATTGGATTTTCGAATCGGACCAAAAAGGGTATCTAGCACAACTAGACCCCAAGGGGAACCTGTGTACCAAATTTGAGAAAGATCCATGCAGTAGTTCCTGAGAAATCGCGATAACAAGGTTTCATGGGGAAATCCAAGATGGCTGCCTGGTGGCCATATTGATTTTCGAATCGGACCAGAAAAGGTATCTTGCACAACTGGACCCCAAGGGGAACCTGTGTACCAAATTTGTTCCTGAGAAATCGCGATAACAAGGTTTCATGGGGAAATCCAAGATGGCTGCCTGGTGGCCATATCGGTACGAATCGGACCAAAAAAGAAAGGTATCTTGCACAATTAGACCAAAAGGTATCTTCCACAAGGGAACCTGTGTACCAAATTTGAGAAAGATCCATAAAGTAGTTCCTGAGAAATCGCGATAACAAAATTGTTTTTGACTGAGAAAGATGTATGAGGTAATCCATTTGCAGTAAGTCCATTCAATTTATGTACGTCCTGAGAAATCGCGATAACAAGAATTGTTTATGACGAACTGACGACTGACTATTGAAAAAGCGATTTGAATAGCAAATTCGAATCTGATCAGTGAACTTAGAGTGTAAATTACCTATGAATAACTGACACGTGCAATAAAGAACAAACAAAACGAAAAAAGCCCCGGTATCGACGTGTTTTCTGAAGATTTAGAGGCAAATTGGACATTTTGTTCTAAGATCTATCAACGCTGGGTATCACAAAGGTGAACTTTCTACTAGTCGAGGGCAAGGCGTGATAACATGTCTCCCACAACCTGATAAAATCACAATTTACTGAAGAACTGACGACCTATTACGCTGTTGAACGTGATCTATAAGTTAGCCTCATCCTGTATCGCAAATAGAATTAAGTTAGTTTTACATAAACTTATTTGCGAGGATCAGAAGGGGTTTGTCCAGGGTCGCTACATCGGAGAAAATATGACTGATATATGACCTGATGTTATCTAGTAACGTAAAAGATATACCCGTGCTCCTTTTGTTAATTGACTTTGAAAAAAACTTTTGTGTTCATGGTCATTTTTGGAAGAAGTAATGAAGACTTTCAATTTCGGAGATTCAGTCAGAGGGTGGGATAAAACATTTTACACAAACATTCAGAGGTGTGTGATACACAAAACGGTCACCTATCGGAATGCTTCCAAGATGGGTGCGGATGTCAACAAGGTGACCCGATATCGCCATCTTTATTTTTTTGATCCGAAAAGACAAAAATATTAAAAGGTATGACGATTGATGACGTAGAATATAAAATAAGTCAGTACGCGGATGACACACAGCTGATCCTGGACAGTTCTGAACAATCACTAAGAAAAGCACTCGCGACAATTCATCATTTTTACAAAATATCTGGATTGAGATTAAATGGAGAGGAACATTGATTGGATCAGAAATGCGTTTGTGCCAGGACGTTAAACTGGATTGTGTTACAGACTTAAATCGTCTACCATCATTTTCATGGACATTTTGGGAAATAAACTCTAGGAATTGGAGAAAAAAGAACTGAGTTAATGGAATTTAAGAAATTTAACAATCTTAGGTAAAATAACAATTATAAAATTAACTGCTCTAGTTTATTAGATTATTAAAAGGGAAGATTGCGAATGATAAACGCTGCTAATTTCATTCACAGTTTAAAAATGTCTTGGATAAAACGACTACTACTGCATAGTAGAAAGTGGAGCTGCCTTATCTCGGACGATCTACCTGAATCAGCACTTATGTTAGCAACTAACAGTGAACACGTCAACACTTTTTATGAAGAATTTTCACATCTATATGGAAAGACACAACGACTGGCTTCTATACCAAAGTAAAATAAAACCAGAAACCATAACAGGATATCTTGACGAACCCTTGTGGTATAATAGTAACCTGAATCATCCCTCTTTATTTATTAAAAATTGGTTTGAAAATAAGGTCCTGTACATTCGCGACATTGTAAGCCATAGAGGCGGAAAACTAACCTTTCAGGATTTTAAGAGAGAGTTTGGTTTGAGGGAAACAATTCTAGACAATGTGCGTTTGGTGGAAAGAATGACTGAAGAGTGGAAGGAACATTTGTGTAAAAAGAAATTCGCTCTGAATTGTATGCGCCCGTTCTGGGAACGTCAAAGTGGGTTTTCGTACGGCAAGGAAAGAGGTGTAGATGCTCTTATGACATTTTGAACTCAGCAAAGGAGCTGGTGAATGAATCCGACAGACACTTGGAGAAGATTTTGCCATTAGATTTGGACACTATAAAGTGGTCATATATATGTATCGGTATGCGTAGCTTCACATCTACAGCTGAGACTAGGTTAAGAAGTTTACAATATGAAATACTACTTAGAAAATTATCTACGAACTCCTTTTTGTTCAAAATAAAATATGGACTGATGACAAATCTTCGTACTGTAAAATAAATAGACAATTGAACACCGTTTTTGCGTTGTCCTGTCGCAAAACAATTGTGGCAAGTGTTCCATAACTGGTTAATTTATTCCTTGGAATATAGAGGTAAATTTACCAACAAGAATATAATCTATGGCTGGGATAACCACCAATTATTTATCAAGACTATATTGCTTGTTACTAACACGAGATACGTTAAATTTCAGAGTTTTGCTTGGAAAAATTCGTAGACAGTATACTACAGAGTAGCCAATTGCCAAATTGCATACGAATCCGTCTAAATTCAATAAAAAAATGGCGTCGGTTGAAGGTGTTATTGAGAACATTGACCACATGTGACACGGTACATAAAGCAAGAGATTTTATATGTTCAGGGTATTGGCATGGCTATTTTATTTTTTAAATCAAAATATGGGTTTCCTTCGATAGTTTTTGTGTAGTACATGTGTGTTTTTTTGTGGTGGATGTACCCGTCAAAGTATATTGTAGATTCGTTTGATATTATAATTGTTTGTAAATATGCTGTACTTATTACTATAAGAAAATAGAAAAAAAATATTATATAAAAAGAAACATGACACTTCGTCAGGACGTTATTGGGGTTACTGTAAAATAAAAGGAATAACATATTTCACAATTGATATCAAACGCTCGTTGGGGAAATTGTGTTTTTGGCCTAAAGGCTAAGATAGCTATGGAGAAGAGTGATTTGACACAGAAGTCTTAAACAGTAGATCAACCATCTGTTTAATTTAGGGGAAATAGAGAAATAAAAAGATTTTCAAATTGTCTTTGCCGCATGTGTGAAATTTTCAAATTTTCTTTCTCGCAAGTATATGTGCAATTAAATTTGTTCTCATAAACGTTCTCATACCTCTGTTAATATGTTATCGCTCATGTGTATGTATCTGGTTTGTACAATTCATGTGGAAGGGTTTGTCCTCTTGTGTACTTGTATCAGTGTATATTCACTTATTCGCCGGTTCATGTGAATGTATAGACTCACCTGGTAATAATCAGGTATTTATGTACATTTACGTCCTATTATGCGCCTTAACATGTTGAACTACCATAATAGGAAAACGAAACATCAAGGCCCAGCGTTATTTGTATTGTCATATATATAGGAAATTATTTAAAATCCCAGTGTGGTGCGGGTTAACTAAACTCAAAATAAATAAAGCGACTACTACAATACGATACATAGTGTATTCTCTTAGCTTTCGAAGGCAATTGTATTGCAGTAGTCGCTTTATTTATTTTGAGTTTAGGAAATTATTTGTGTTGCATGTTTATAGATATGTGTCTACATTAAAAGAAAGGTAACTATTCGAATAACAAAAAAGTAAAAAATGTAAGTTAACACTACTTAAAATACATCTTCTGTAAACAGAATGTGAGAACCATGGCAACTACAAACGTATATTAGATCTGACAACGTAAAATATATTCGGTAATGTAAATACTCGACTACTGTCTAAACAGTGGTGATCACTGACCTGTACCACTATTATTTTAAAATAATGAATATTTGTTTATTCATATTCCAGTCATCCGCCAAGGTCGATCTCCTCGCCTCCAAATGTAAGATAATTAGCTCATTGGAAGTTTGCGTATGTTTGAAAACTTTCTAGATAGTCCAACACCACCTGGTGGGTAAACTGAAACTGGTCCTGAAATAAAACAGAACATGCATTAAAGAGTTCATATGTTGGTATTTCGCCACAATAGCCTTCCACTACTATAACTTCGTATATCTTGCGAGTAAATAGCATGTGTTCACGTGCTTCTATTTTGTATGTGCTTGAATTGGTTATGACTGAATATGATGTTTAGAGTATTGACGCGAGCTGAGACTGTGGACAAGGTCTGAATGTAAAATTATATCTATATCACGATCTGTATATCAGAATTATTTGGGAACAAATCTGTTTCAGATATTCGTCAGGAGATGGTCATCTATTCTAACAAATTTGAATCCACAATCGCACACCTTTCAGAGATTGTGCATAAACTAATCTTTGTTAATAACCTAGGGCTTAAATTGGTGAAATACGTAAGATTTGTTTTAAAGATTATTGAAATATGTTTGATTTGTTTTATAAATTATTGATCGAATGACCCCACTAGCATAGTATCAATTAATGCTTTCTAACATAATGCACAGGCACTATAAAACGACGATACCAAGATAATTTTTACCACTTGAGAATACTCAGTAATGTATTCGTCATTTCCTCAATAAGGATACCACTGGTGCTAATCTGGAGAACATTTGTCATCCGTTATGGAATAAACGGAAGAGAAATAAGGATTTGATTTCTTACAAAATTGGCAATGATTTCTGGACGGTTGACCCTCATCTGTTTGATGGTCTGTAGAATGTTCACCTCTTGGTCCACCTTCAGTCTCTCGATGATCGAACTGACAGCACAGTAGAGACCACTTCTTGAAGCTCCATCCCTGAGAAAACAATTGCACTGTAATATTCATATCACAGTACATTTGTCTGAAATGCAACACTTGTGTTCCCAACTACTCGGCTATTGTCATGTCATCCAAGTTGCCACATGAACAGGTACAATAAAAGCCACATGAGATACAACACATATCACGAATCGTTAGATTATTGGTATGTGCTTTAGAATAGGCAAACCAGAAGACTAGGCAATAGGCAATAGGCAATACTGTGAAGTCATGTGGCTCTGTCAGTATGTCGGCACCTCTTCCCACTTCCCTTATATGCGATGTAATTTTTACCTGTATATGGCGAGATTCTGCTGGTGGACGTTTCGTCCCCGAGGCCCGCCCATGTACATACTTTTGGTCTTTGATATATGTTGGGATTGTGGGAAGTTGATGCTGGGTCGACATCGGGCCTGACAGACTAGTTTTTGTGTTAAATGCCGTCATTTTCATCTGACGACGATACAGCTCACCAATCCCCAGTGTGCGAGTTGTCACAGCGACATAGGTCACCAATTACCAATACAGGAGTTGTCAGAGCGTTTCCATCATAGCTCTCTAGATTTGTATCCTAATATCGCTTATGCTGGTGCTAGGGGCCGTGTGGTCATGTCATCCAAGTTGCCACATAAAAAGGTACAATAAAAGCGTATCTGAGACACAAGACATATCACGAATCGTTGGATTCTTGTTATGTGCTTTAGAATAGGTTAACCAGAAGACTATACTGTGAAGTCATGTGGCTCTGTCAGTATGTCGGCACCTCTTCCCACTTCCCTTATATGCGTTGTAATTCGCAAATATCAACACAGTCGTATTCATGCCCTTCTAACGGTCCTATTTAGCAAATTTCTATTTTTATCCTAAACTGATTCAGAGACAGTTGTCATTGTTTAAAATGTCAATTATTTCAGTCTACAATCCTGTATTATTTATCGAATATCAACACTTGATGTAGCGACTTGAGGGTTCTTACTTACAAACAGTGCACTAAAACGGGTCCGTTTCCACTCATTTGTTGCCATCTTTCCACCTCTTCCATCAATGCGACCAATGGGCCACAAGAACCCGGAACCGCTGTATCATCTGGCCAAAATGTACACTGGAACTGTTTGATGTCAGCCTTGTTTTTCTGCATATCAGAGAACAAGAAAGAGGCTAATGCTAGAATCAATGTGTGTGTGACCAATACAGTTGGCTGAACTGGGTATCATTCGCCACATAGTAACAACGAAAGTGGCTTTGTCCATACTCAGGCAAGTACTACATCTTATAAACAAATCTTGATTTTATTCAGCAGAAATCAAACATTGCTTTTATTTTTTGACGAATTATGCTAGACCCGATCATGTCCTGTATACGTAAATCGTGGATGTTAGTAGACTTGGAATTGTATTACATTGATAAGGTCTCTTGTCAGACCACCTACTGACTAATCATATGAGCTCACCAATTTATTCACATGGGAGCAAACTACTAACAAGGAACCGTTAGGGAACTTCTCATACGTGCACTGAACAGCAAGCCAAATTTTCGTTCTACATGCCTCTATTATATAGCCACATACATTTAATTAGTTTCGTCATGTATTACTAAATTTCATCGTTTATAAGGTTTTTTTCCTTTTATTTTCCTTTTATTTTCCTTTTTTATTATGCTAACCACGTGTGCTGACAATAGCCTTTTGATAATTTCTGTACAGGACCACCTTAAAATGTCCATGAACATTGGACTATTTATCTGATTCCTCACCTGTTTCTTGTATTTGAACTGCAGACTGCGTGTGACGTAGAAATCTCCCTCCTCCATTTCGAGAGTCTTTACGTCGAACGGGCCATACTGTCTCGAACTCTCAGGCCAGTATATTCCAATATCCTGGAAAAAATACATGTACACATAATATAATTCCAATAATATTATCATTATTGTTATTGTCCTTATGCCGAACAAGCCATCATTCGTCATATTTTTTTCAATCACGTTTCCGCCGAAAGTAATGTTTATCACTATGCGTTAAGAACAATGAAACATATAAGAAGTGGAAAACAGATGGACCGTTATAGCATCTGTATTACTTTGCGAGACAATAATTAATGATATGGAATTGTTTCAAGATTAAATCCTCATCATAGTTTATGCACTAATGCAGGTACATTTGTCTTCCTTGAGGTCCAATATACCGTTCTGGGTTGTTCCACGGAGTTCAGCATGATGATGGACCTCACATCTTGTTCGTAGATCAGCCGCCAGAAGTCTATGACTGTTCCAGGAAGAGGCATCTGGGTGATGATGAAGGCTCGTTTCATCCTGTATGCCTAAACACAAAAACACATTCCTGACTCGTCCTGGGGTCTATAATCCTAGGATATATAATGTGCATACCAGTCTTGGTACACCACACCCATACTGAATCAATAATCAGATGGTCCTCTAAACCACCGGCCTTCATTTTTCGACAGTCTACATGTTGGATTTGTGTTGGTCCTTTGTAAATGTAAATGTCTTTTAGCCGATTAGAAACCTGTATATATATGGGGTTCCCAGACATATTCTGTATGCTAGAACATTTGGGTTTGTTTTAAAAATTCAATTTTGTATACAGATTACCAATTAAAGTTTCCCCCCAAAACGATCTGCTTTGCTTTTAATCCGAATAATTGCATATTAAAAGAACCACTAAAAAATAGCAATCGACAAAAACCATGAGAAATCGACGAAAAAAAGAAAACTATTCTAATAGCCTGGATGTTAAATGAAATACATGCTCGAGAAACAAAAGCTGTCTGAGCGAATTTCAAGGTCATTGGAAGGCTTGCACAGTGTCTAATGGCACGCTTCTCCACCCTGTCCTGGTATGAAACCTGTTTACATGTATGGAGCACTGTTACGACCTATCATGTTTGCTCAACACATTCCAACTTCAGCTGTAATTCCCTTGATATATTTTACAGAAATAAACAATGTACGACTTGCTGCAAGTCGATTTTAGCCATACTTGACATTATGCAATCGCCATCGTCAAAACGTATTAAAGCCATACATCAAATCAATCCCATTCAAATTACAAGCGTCTAGTCCGTCATTCATAATCCAGCCGTCGTCCATTAGAGAATATCCGCGTCCATAATCCAAAGACCTATTCCATTTTTCACATAACAGTATTAGCACCAAATTCAAGAAGACAATCATAGTATGCATAAACATAGGCTTGTTTCCTGCAAGAGAGAAGCGGTCAACAGTTTTCAATGATGCCGGCAAGACATCATGATGTTCCAAAAATATCAAATCCGTATCGCTGATCAGTGTTCTTAATCCATAATATTCGTTATAGAGTCGTCATCTAAAAAAAAGATGTATCTCAGTCACGCTTTGTTTGTGGCTGTTCATATGAGTACCATTAGGATCTTGAAGTAACATGGGTTCATACGGCCCCTAGCCCCGGGTTAAGCGGAATTAGACACAAGTTACGAAACGTAGCGCCATAGATCTTGCACGCTACGTTCGTATTTTGCTATCAGCATGCGATATGTATCGCCAAATTTGAGAAACTTTGAGTGGAGGCGCTTGGTGGAATAGCCCTGTTTTATAAGTTTCTGCAACAATGTTTTGTGACGTTGATTAAAATACCCTCCAGTATTGTCTAATAAAACATTCATCACTGAAATACAGGTCCAAATGACGAAAATGAAAGCAAACAATTATGGATAAGTGATTAGTCCACTTACCGAAAGAAAGACAGCATTGATGTAATCATTCGTTCCAGGTACAGGCGTGGAAAGAAATGGTCTAACATTGTCGGCTGTTTAACGAACAGAAAAGGCCATCAGAAAGGTAAATGACAACGCAACATTTCTTTTCATCAATAGTCGAAACGTGAAAGTTTGAATATTCTGACAGCTAATGCATTCATTTTCCTCGTGATATTTTTCATGATACGACGCACACTATGATATGAAAGAGAACCGATAACCACACTCTTCCCGCCAACAAATGCAGCAAACCATTTTCAGGAATAAAATCCGGGTGTCCTGATGATTAAATTCGTATTGCCATTAAGGATTTCATGGCAAATATACACGAACACCTTTAAATCAAACTGAATCAACTGTCCAGATAGTATTATTCTAGCCTTAGCTTTGGAGTATGATTGCGTACGCAGGCACCGATCTAGCCATTTCCCAGTCTATGCTTTTTAGTAAGTATTTCCCGTGCTACAGTTGTTCGTTGAGCAGTTAAATATATACTCACCAGCCAGGACGCTCGCGTTGCGATTTTTCTGTTTGTTTGCTGGATTCAATGCGGTATTCACATCAGTTGACTTCAACGCAGGCGACAGGTCCATCAAAATCTGAAACATGTAAAGGTCGTAAAGAGACGGCCCGCCGATAATTGACATACATAACACATGTCCGTATTTTGATAATATATGAGTCGACAAAGAGAGAGGGGATCTTACCTGGTACTGTTCCTGTAGTTTGGTTTGGCCCGAGGCAGGGTTAGCTAAACACAGGCTACGGTACATGCTGCGGAAGTCCGTGCTTGGCACTGAACAGTTGGACAACTTGATGGCCTCGACCAGAGCATCATACAGGAAGTCATACTGTCCCTGTGTCGGGGAATAAATGGACATAACAATAACAATTTCCGCAAATAATTGAAAATCAACTGTATATTTGATCCCCGTTGAAGGCTGGATGTTGGCTGGATGGCGAGTCTGAACTGCGATCACTTCCCAGGTCCTATGTTCTCTTGGTCAGTGTATATACCTATGTAAACCGAACCTTCTACAGTAAGGAATGCGTGTAAATAATGTATTACGTCACGTCAGCTATTTTTCGGCGAGTCTAGACGATCTCGTTCCTAGTGTCTTTTTCGGGAAAGATCAGTATGCAAATAATTGCGGTATTAGGAGTGCTCTTCAGCTGCGTGTTCTTCACAAAACACTTCTTATCGCCTAAATATGCCAACAGATATTCAAAATATATAATAGGCAGCTGTCGAACATGGAGAATCTGCGCGTCACTGATACAGAATTACCCTTGAAACATACGGCAAGACTAAGCGGTTGATGTCACATACGATGTGTTCCTCTCCCATCCAAACCAATCTTTGATTTACCTCGGTTTGTATCATGTTGACCCTTTGTTGTCTCATCAGTCGGACACAGGCCGGAACATCCACAACGCCATCCTCGTTAGCCTGGTGTATGAGGTAATCCAGTCCGATAAACGTCCCTGTCCGACCTATCCCTGCACTGAATGAGAGAAAGAGAGGGAATTAAGATTTAACGTCGCGTTCATCAATATTTCAGCTATATAGCGTCGATCAAACAAAATGCTAAGTATTCCAACAAAAACAAGTTAATAAGTCAGCAATCCAGAAGTAATCAACACAACACACCAAAAGCATGTACATACATCAAAATTTATAGAACAAACGGATTTCTCTAACGGCTGCTTAGATGAGTATATCCAACAACTTCTTGGAACTCATGAAGTTTGTTATTATCCACAGCATCCCATAAACATTATCTAGGGCTGCCGTAGCCATTTCATCAGATTCAGTATTTCCTTTGATGCCAACGTGGCTAGGCAATAAACAAAATACAGCATCAATCTGTTGGTGAGATCTACGATCATATAATTGTAGAATGTTCAAGATGGTGGGATGAGTTGAAGTTCCACTCTTAAAGGCATGAGAGTGAATCTGTGAATATGACATATTTTCCTCCTATAGTAGACCCAATACCTTCTAAAGCTGACAATAGAGCTCTGGCTTCGGAAGTGAAAATCGAACTTTTTAACCTGGAAGTCGATGGGTTTTAGTTTCGGAACTAAAGATAGTAGCGCACGCTACCCTCTCAACATATTTAGAACCGTCTGTATAAATAGCTTGACGAGATCTGTATTTTTCTCTCAATAGACCAAATCCTTGTGTGTACACGAGATGCTCGTGTCTACCTTTTTATAGTTCGCTATTGTAATATCTCTCTCTGGCCTGACTAAACTGCCATGGTGAAACTGCTAAGAGCTTGTTCGATAAAATTTGACTAACTTTAATACCGGCTGCTACAATTAATGAGCATCACGATTGAATATTCATTAATACTAAAATATGCTTTGTAAATCACGATTCACTTTTCATTTAAACATTATGGAAGTACGAAAAACATTATGATTATATGGTACTGTTATACTCAGCTAATAAGGAACGATTTTTTTAGGAGGTTGAACTTGTGTTACGATTAGACGGTTACGTTACATAATGATAGAACATTATTAAAACATTACAGGATCAATGTTTTTATGTCCATAATGTTATGTAAAGAAGGTTTTGCGTCGATGTTTTACTCTCATCTATCTGAAATATTACAAACAAGTAACAGATGCTATATTTCAATGTTCCAAAGTCTAGACATATATTATCGCAACATCGTCGGAGCATTTTCTGAAGGTTTTGTTCGACATAGGTGATAAACTCTATAAAACAGATACCGCAGATTTTCCTTCTGCCGATCTAATTACCGGTAGTTTCACTTTTTTTATTTTCTAATTTATTTATCAGCGTTTCTCAGAGAAATTTTATCGAACGAGTGTGGCCAATGTTTTAGATAATATGCTGAAAATATGTAAAGTTTTCGCTTTGACATCATTATAACATTTATGAACATCATTATGACATCGTAGATAATTTTTTTTATAACCTGAATGTGCTATTTGGGTATGTAACCAATCGGATGCCATGTTCGAGAACCACCTACCTGTCTTTGAGCTTTGAATTCAGTGATAGTTCGAATCAGAATGAATCAGAGAACTGTCTCACGCACATATTTAATATGTAAATTCAAAGACCATAACTAATTAATTATTTAAACTAGCCTTTCACACACATGGGATATAATCACCATATATTTTTGTGTGATGCTAATTGTTATTAAGCTTGTGGTCTTGTTAATGTGAAGGAAATATAGTAATTGTGGAGGAAAATGTTGCAAAGTTGTCTATGGAAGAAAGAGGGTAGGACGATGCAGAAATACCGTTATTGTGCTTTCTTCTTTCTGAAATCCAAGCCATCTTGCATCCCCCAAATTTGAAATCGATCATTTGAATTGTTCTCGAGAAATAACATTCACAACATGGTTGGGACGGATGGAGGCGGCCATCTTGCATCACGAATTCTAGTTATCACCAATGTGAAGCCACCTCTCAAGTGTGAAGGTGATCAGTTCAATTGCTCTCAAGATATCGCATTCACAACATGCTATATGGGTGTGTGTCATCCAAGATGACTGACGGTGGACATCTTGGATGAGGATCTAGCAAATGCTACTAGGCGTGATATGTATACGCCATATGCAGGTCCCACGGGAATATTACTGTCCAGAAAGGGATAGTTTACGATGTCGAAATTGTAATCATCTCTTTTGTCATACAATCGACGAGAGAGAAGGCCCGTTTCATTTTTATAGAGATATAGGTCTAAATATGATGTGCCTGTACGGTTATCTGTAGTTTCCTTCAAATCCAGTGAAGGTGGATATATATCCTTCACTGCGTCCTTTATATAGCGATTATCCACAGCGAGAAGATCGTCTATATAGCGTTTGGTGAATGAGAAGGAACAGGCTTTGAATGGTTCGGTTTTTGAAAGCGCCTGCAGTCATATTCATAAGAGAACAGATATAGGTCAGTCAATAGGGGTGCACAATTAGTACCCATTGAAATACCTATATGCTGTTGATATATTGTTGCTAAATTTCACATAAATATTTTTAATGAGAAATTCAAGCCACTCTATAAACAAAGAAACATCCCATGAATGATATCTCCTGTATGTAGTAGAGCTAAAGAATGCTTTATGGCTTCCGACATTAATATACCTACGATTTCTTGAACACAGATACTATTAATGAACTTAGGCGGTCAATAAGGTCCTGATGAGGGATTGTAGTATAGAGAGTCGAGAAATCTCATGTGGATACATGTCTGTACGGTATGTGACCTTTTGCATCAAGTTCTTCCGTAAGACATTTTCTGTCTTTTTTCAATACATTCAATGGCAGTGTTTTTAGAAATAGTGGCGCAATACCTTTCCCAACATGTTTTTACCTCCTGAAGGGCCCTCGTCAACAGGGTTGAAAGAAGCTTGGTGGTGCAGCTTCTAGAACCAGCTATGAATCTAGCTTTGTATGGTGATTTATGCATTTTGGGAGTCCAGTATACTTTTGGTATATCGTTATGTTTGGTTGGAGGACAAATACCTCTTTCCCTGAAAAACGCTTTGTGATTGTTAAATAAATCTTCCAGAGTAAATGCAGTTTGAGTGTAAGTAGACATATTTGATGACGATATGTTTATGAATATTATATTATTTGGCGCTTTGTCTGCTGGGACTATGACGAATTTACTCTGGAGATTTGCTAGAACTTCTTGCGAATTGGGGCTTCTCAGTACTTGTTTTGCTTGGGGAAGGGTACTTCTGTCAATATGACGGATTGTTTCAACGACCTTGCTCTTGGTTAGGTCCAGCCAATCAGCGAGTAATGTAGGTTCAACTTTTTTTCGCTTAGACCTATCAATAACGTACTGTTCCAAAGCAGACAAGACTATCTTCTGGTCGGCCTTCAGATTTATATTTCTCGGCTCTCTATATTTAGGTCCCTTCATCAGGAGTAATCTTAGATCCTTATCACTCACCACATCAAGGTCACCTGTCACAACATGTTTGTATGGTGTATAGATAAAGTTCGAGAAATCCCATGTGAATACATGTCTGTACGGTATGTGACCTTTAGCATCAAGTTCTTCCGTAAGACATTTTCTGTCTTTTTCAATATCCACATACATTCAATACCAGAGTTTTTAGAAATAGTGGCGCAATACCTTTCCCAAAATGTTTTTACCTCCTGAAGGGCCCTCGTCATAAGGGTTGAAAGACGCTTGGTGGTGCAGCTTCTAGAACCAGCTATGAATCTAGCTTTGTATGGTGATTTATGCATTTTGGGAGTCCAGTATACTTTTGGTATGTCGTTATGATTGGTTGGAAGACAAATACCTCTTTCCCTGAGAAACGTTTTCACGGAGGAGAAACAACTATCCCTACTTCCGGGATTTTGCCAAAATTTGCCATGCTTGTGGGTAGAGTAACTTTATCTTTCGGGTAAAATGGCCGATTCTAAAGCCCTGGGAACAGACGGAGGTCAATCTTCCGACAATTCAGACGAACTGTCTAAGTAAGTAGCAGAGATATAGCTACCAGTTGGTGATAGAGATTCTTATGAACCTTTACAGGCTTAGAACGAGCTGTATTCCTGTCTGGATGGTTCTGTATAATCTTCACAACATAGCCAGTCAATTGTGCAAGCGAACATTTGCCAAATTCAATTGCACGCCAGTTGTCTTCAATCTTCGGTTATATGACGGATCGCCCACTGCACAGCAGGGTAAGTCCCATTGGTGCTTGAATTATATGCTACCGAGCGTTTTTTTCGACGTACATTTCATTATTCCGCACTTTTGGTGATATTATCCAGTCTTCCGGGTACACTTACTCATGCTTCCGGGTAATCGATAAACATTTTCACCATTTTCACACATCTCCCCACCCCCACGGGTTTTCTCCAGGCTCAGCAGGCTTAACATAAGCCTTCATTTACTGCATTCATGTGACCAGCCTGTCATGTGAGAATTTTCCATCAGATGCACAGCGCTCGTTGTACAGCACCTTTCTCGATTGCGAGAAATTGCATCGGTAAGCCTAGGCCTATGTTTTGGAGTACCGGTACCGGTGAGTCAGCTTCGAGCACTGACCCGACTGATGCCGTACTTACTATGATACATTCCGTCGCGTTTTATCACTGAACAAATGACCGACCTTCTTGCTGTGGTTACGTACAATTTCACCGGGTATCAAGTTTATTTCACTCACATATGCAAGCGTCAACTCCTGGATCATCATTTTCATTCCCCAAAGCCGTGATAGAAAACTCGCTACTTTCCAATCTGAGAAATGTTTGGCGCGCGCGCAATGGGAGGCAACTGCATCGCAAGAGACGACTATTTATCATGTACAACGCTGTGCCGTGAAAAATTGCTATGTTTCGTGGTACAGCAAGACAGACTATCAATATCATTGGACATCACGATTTACAGAAGAACACGTGATAGGCTTTCATACAATGAATATTCGTGGAATTTACAGGGGGTATAATAATTTAGCCTATTGCGAAATAAGGCTTGCCGTTTCATTTTTATGCTAAATGGTTCCCCATAATATATTTGCGAAGCTTTCATTTCAGTATAATTATTATTCACAGCAGCTATCCGTTCATCTGTTTGCAGATGGCTAGACATGTCAGGTTCGGAATCCGATATGTCATATGTGCATTCTCTGAATGATAGCGTTGGGCCGTTACACCTGTCGCTGACTGAAAACCCTCAAGTGACAAGCACACCGAAACAGCCAACCACATGCCGCCGATAGGAAGAGCCTCTTCTGAATTTACCTGCTCAGTTGGCTAGTTGGTTTTCTCTTGACCCCTCTTTCGTGGGTAAATAAAATGCCTCTCTGGTGAAAAGTCACCCATAGTACGATGCTAACAAAATTACACTTGAGAAATAGCACTATGTCAGACGTCATTCACTGAAGACGTCATTCACTGCTCTTATTGTCAAAGAGTGTTTGCTCGAAATTTCAACCTCAAGAGACATCTGCAACTGCATAGTGGTAAGACGATTCTTTGCAATCAGTGCGAGAAGATGTTCTCCATCGACATGTTCAGCGTACCTATAGTGGACCAATCCAGAGCAAAATTTGTTTGAAGATGTACTCTTCCCATCACACCCTGGAAAAACACCTTGAAGCTCACAGTGGAAACTTCAGGTTTGTTCTAAATGGTTCACGGTACTAGGTGATTGAATCAAAATTAAGTTCAAGACATTTTTTTAGACCCTAAATTTTCGCAATACCGACGAGGTGGTGTTAGCAATGTGGATTTCTTTCACATGTCCTGTGAGGTTATGGGCATGGATATTCATTCACGGGAAATAACACTCGTCATTTCAATCGGCTGGCGACGGTCAGATGTAGGGGGTCTTATATATGCTTTAACCTTCTACCTTCTCCTATTGACCTGTTACGTTTTTCTGCATCAAACCTTTTGGGCAGGAAATATACATTTCCGCTTCCTGGATTAACAAACTGTTATGGTTCGCAACTGATTACCATGAACCGCCAACTCAATCGGGCAAAAGTCCGCGAGAACCTAATGTAGGGTCTAAAAAACGTTTGAACTTAATTTGTTACTTGGCCGTTTCTCTCTAGCCTAAACGTCTGGAACAAAACGCTGAAAGGTGACATCAGAAATAAAATAATAATTGAAAAAAACTGTAATCAAATCGGACGTCGCTAAAGTTACGTTGTTCATGTGACGTCACAATGTCTTGGCGTCAGTCCTTTCAGTTTCAATCAGATTGTGAAATAAAGTGGACACACATCGGTTTACAGCGTGAAGTAGGAAATTATCGCACGTGCTATGAATTAAACAATTGATTAAATCACCTAGTACAGTGAACCATTTAGAACAAACCTGAAGTTTCCATTGTGAGCTTGAAGGTGTTTTTCCCAAGGCGTTCTGATATGTAACTGAACGACTGAAATGACAACTGTTATTTCCCATGAATGAATATCCATTAATATATCCATAACCTCAAAAGAAATCCAAATTTCTAACACCATCTCACCTGTGTTGTCATTATAAAAAAAAGACATTTTTTTGTCCATTTTCAGGTCGGATTTTTCGATTTTTTTATTCTTTTGATTTCATGGTACAAACGGCCTGATAAATTAGTAAATAATAATCTGATATGAAATAAAATATTTTTGTTCACTTTTCCATACAGAAAAGCAAGAATTTGGTGGAAATAAGACGAAAATATCACTTTTCTGGTTCCTCACATGGCCGCAATTTCGGATTTACCCATGATTCTCTGCTCAGTTGATTATGCAAATAGGCTCCAAAAGACCCCAGTATGATAAGCAAAGTCACGGAGTTTCAGCTCTCAGTTTTTTGTCTTTCCGGAGATAGAGTACAAAGTTTGGTAGGGGAGGCATAATGCCCCCAGGCCCGGTAGGGTTATCGTTTGTATAATCTTTTAACTTTCTAGGTAGAAAGTGCACTCCCTTGTATATTATATTTCAAATGTATTACCCGGAAGCATGAGTAAGTGCACCTGGAAGACTGAATAATATCACCAAAAGTGCGGATTAATGAAATGTACGTCGAAAAAACGTTCGGTAGCATATAATTCAAGCACCAATGGGTCTACCCTGCTATACAGTGGACGATCCATCATATAACCGAAGATTGAAGACAAACTGGCGTGCAATTAACTCGCGTGAATTTGGCAAATGTTCGCTTGCACAATTGACTGCCTATTTTGTGAAGATTATAGAGAAACATCCAGACAACAATACAGCTCGTTCTTAGCCTCTATAGGTTCATAAGAATCTCTATCACCAACTGGTAGCTGTATGTCTACTAGACGGTTCGTCTGAATTGTCGGAAGATTGACCTCCGTCTGTTAGAATCGGCCATTTTATCCGGAAGATAAAATTGCTTTACCCACAAGCATGGCAAATTTCGTCAAAATCCCTGGGAATAGTAATATTTACATATGAATATTATATTATTTGGAGCTTTGTCTGCTGGGACTATGACGAATTTACTCTGGAGATTTGCTAGAACTTCTTGCGAATTGGGGCTTCTCAGTACTTGTTTTGCTTGGGGAAGGGCACCCTTCAGGCATTTATCAAGACTAGTAGATTTCCATCTGTCTGCCATCTTGACCGGTGATTACCGATCCGAATCATCTTGTAACCACATAGTGTTACTATAGGGAGATACTAATATACCTAGAGGATTTATTCACCTGTTAAGCTGAGCTGCCTGTCAGCTCAGGGGCTAGCTCTCGTGTGCGGGCAGTTTTTGGTGAGTTTTTAGCCTCTCGAGGCCGGGGAAAAATATTAAACTGTTTAATAATTTCGCCTCGCGAGGCCAAATCCTCAGAGTGTGCGGCGAACGCAAGCCAACAGCTAAGCAGTTTAATTGGACCGGCCAATGAATCGAATGTTATTTTCACGCGATTCATACGCACGACTTGGACTTGAAGAAGACGTTATGCGAGAAGTGAAATCCATTTCGTGAAACTTTTGCTCACCGTGTGCGCTGAAACTACACGAGAGCTAGCCCCTGAGCAGGCAGGCAATTGAGGCCGTTAGCTCAGCTGATATCTCTCGTGTGTGCCGGGCTTTAGACAAGAGTGCTACATACAGCACCAGGATCACGGAATCACGGGAGGTTTAAGGTTTGGTGTCACAAGCACAGATCTCTCGAAAAATTAAAATATCCTCCTGTTATTATTTCATATTGATTTGTCTAGGATTCACATATGGCACAGACATCAACAGAGTAGATTACCTGCAGTGTACGAAGAGCGGTCCGTTCAGCTTCGTTTCGGTTGCATTCACTTTGTCACGGAAGTTTAGAAGTCCCGTGGCCTGGGAGGGTACCCCGTGATCGGGCCATGCGGTGAAGTGGAACTGTTTGATTTCCTTTGTTGTCCTGGGTTGCTGCAACAACAGAGAAAGCTGAAATTCAAGTAAAATGCACCGCCACTGGAAACAATATATTTGGTATTTCACCAGACGGGTTTGCCATGTCTCAATCTTTGAACATGTGGTATTTCACAAATAATCTGACGTAGACATGAAACAGGAGTTTTTAAATGTATGAGAAGTAAGAAGCTACCAGCTCATCATTCAACAGTGATATCAGGTATAAAACAAAACGTTACAAACAAGAGAAAAAGATAATCCCTGATTTGTCACCGAAAGATAGATGTCGCTTATATTCGATATATCTGCGAGGTCAAACAGTTTTGAAAATAGTAGTAACAATCAAAGCCGAAGGCCACGGTATTTAATGAATCGCTCACTCAACCATTTATTGAATACCAAAAGTACGTCCCGCGGTGAATTGATTATTTTTAATTAAAAAAATATCTGAATTCCGCTTCAGATTCTTGGGAGTTAATAGCACAAAATTTCTGTAATTAAAATAAGACTTAAAATGATTTTGTGGAAATTCTGTGGAAACCACTTTTTGTCTTGAATCCTTCGAATAATTATGTTTTAACAATTTTTCAACGAAACTACTTCGAGAAAGTAGCATTACTTGCACGACGGAGATGTTTTTTAAACAAACTAATCAATGCAAATCTTGCATGTAAACTCTTTCGTGATTTTCATTATTGTCTCTTTATGGTCAGTATATTCCTAATATCCGTTTCGCAATTAAGCTGCATACGACGGTTATTATATCAAATACTGATATGCCAACATATACCAAGTTTACCCTAACTTGGACACTCACCTTCTTGTTGATAGCCTGTAGCGTTCTCACGGTGAAGTCTGCAAATACGTCTTCATCAAGCAGTGTTACCCGGATTAGGCCGAATTCAGAAGTCTCGGATACAGATTGGGGCCAATAGAGCTCACACTTTGTCTACAAAAGAACACACACATTTCACTGATCATGAATAGTGTTCAAATTTACTGGGTTTAATCGAAGAAACTATTGTGTAGGTTCTGAGCTATATCGTAAATTATCCCTTTCTGAACAGTAATATTCTGGTGGTATACATATCTTGCCTAGTAGCATTTGCTAGATCCTGTGTTAAATGTGACGATTTTAATCAACGTCACAAAACATTGTTGCAGAAACTTATAAAACAGGGCTATACAACCAAGTTTCTCAAAACATATCGCATGGTGATAGCAAAATACAAGCGCCGCGTGGAAGATCTATAGCGTTACGTTTCGTAACTTGTGTCTAATACCGCTTAACTCGGTGCTAGGGGCCGTGTGAACCCTTGTAAGTCAAGATCCATGGTGCTCATATGAACAGTCACAATCAAAGCATGACTGACATACATCATTCTCTAGATGACGGCATTACAACGACTATCATACGGATTAAGAATACTGATCAGCAATACGGATTTCATATTTTTGGAACATCATGCCGGCATCATTGAAAACTGTTGACCGCTTCTGTCTTGCAAGAAACTAGCCTATGTTTATGTATACTAGGATTGTCTTTTAACATTTGGTGCTAATGTTGTTATATGGAATATGGAAACGGTCTTTGGATTATGGACGCGGATATTCTTTAATGGACGACGGCTGAATTATGAATGCCGGACCAGACATCAGACACATATTTAATGCACAAGCTGTCGACTATGGTGCTCAATTTGGGCCAAGTTTGCGTCGCGTGGCGACTTTTAGAAACTAGTCGCTCGCCACGCGCCGTGGACCTTTCCGGCGCGCGGCGACTGGCGACTTTTTGCTATCTCTTAACCTGCAAAAACTCGCCAGTCGCCACCCGCCGTAAAACACGGCGAGTTTCGCTCTATCTTTTAACCTGGAAAAACTCGCCGCGCGCCACTCGCCGGATGAACCACGGCGCACGGCGACTGGCGACTTTTGACTGTAGTGAAACTTGCCACTCGCCACGCGCCGTGGACCTCTCCGGCGCGCGGCGACTGGCGACTTTCTGCTATCTCTTAACCTGCAAAAACTCGCCAGTCGCCACCCCACGTTAAGCACGGTGAGTTTCGCTCTATCTCTTAACCTGCAAAAACTCGCCGCGCGCCACTCGCCGGATGAACCACGGCGCGCGGCGACTGGCGACTTTTGACTTCTGGAATTCTCAGGACTTTTTTCAAGTGCGCATGCCCGAGGAGCATCAATTATCGGAATATTTTGTTCGAAACATGCTGTCATTTAATTTAATTTTAAATCTCTTCCTCGTGCATAAATATACATAATTTCTAATGAATGAACTCTCCAGCTACATCTGATGCTATGTGACTAATTTTGAAGATGTAAGCTATCTGTAATAATTAATATAGTTGTTTTTTGAAACAAGTTCTTTTTAATGCAATACGCATATAGGGCAATCTAATTTTGTCAAATGTGCAGATATTTTTTTATTAAAATACTCGTTATCCGTTTCTGTGCAGAACTTGCATACTCTCGTTATTATCTGCTGGTATATTTTAAAAAGTTAACACCAAGACAACATTTTCAATCGTTTTTTTTTATCTTTTTTTTATATAAGTGCCTATATATATTTATAAAACAGCATATCGTTTTCAATTCAGAATGAATCGCTTTGAAATTGTTCCTTATTTAAGATACAATAAAGCACTCGACGCGGGAATTTTGTTTTACAAGATAAAAGCAACGTCAACTAATATGCTGTATGAAATATTAAGAAAGCGAATAGAGCGTCATCGTCATATTGATTAAAAAAGTAAGAAAAAATGCTAACATTTTCTCTGGATGATTGAATTTCTCTCTTCGTAAGTTTTATGTGAAAAACGGGCGATATCTTTGTATAAGAGAGCCTTTATTGCTGTTTTAATCCATAGAGCGGCTCTTTGTTGGGTTGATATTTCCTGCATCACAAACCCTACAAACTATCAAGACCCTATTTTTAAAGATGAATAGACGTATTTCTTTCAACAGTTTCCAATTTTTTTTACTTCCTCAAATTCTATGAGATCGCGATTGTGATTTATGATATTGGAACTGCATAATTGATGCTCCTCGGGCATGCGCACTTGAGAAAAAGTCCTGAGAATTCCAGAAGTCAAAAGTCGCCAGTCGCCGCGCGCCGTGGTTCATCCGGCGAGTGGCGCGCGGCGAGTTTTTCCAGGTTAAGAGATAGAGCGAAACTCGCCGTGCTTAACGGCGGGTGGCGACTGGCGAGTTTTTGCAGGTTAAGAGATAGCAGAAAGTCGCCAGTCGCCGCGCGCCGGAGAGGTCCACGGCGCGTGGCGAGTGGCGAGTTTCACTACAGTCAAAAGTCGCCAGTCGCCGTGCGCCGTGGTTCATCCGGCGAGTGGCGCGCTGCGAGTTTTTCCAAGTTAAGAGATAGAGCGAAACTCGCCGTGTTTTACGGCGGGTGGCGACTGGCGAGTTTTTGGAGGTTAAGAGATAGCAGAAAGTCGCCAGTCGCCGCGCGCCGGAGAGGTTCACGGCGCGTGGCGAGTGGCGAGCTTCTAAAAGTCGCCACGCGACGCAAACTTGGCCCAAATAGAACACCATAGTCGACTCTCATGCCTGAGCCTTTATCAAGTGATCTATTAAATGTGATGAAAATTGCCAGTAAGTAAGTATACAGATTGTCCAATTGGTTATCCGTTTTCATGGATGACTGAATGTTATTAGAGATATACAACATAGATTCTAATTGTTTACGAACTGCCATGGAGGATAGAGTCATGAAGAACGGCGACATAATAAACATTAAACGGAGGAGATATAATGACGTTACGTCACGGAGAACGGATCAGCGCTATTAACAATACATATATATAGTCTTTTACCGGTATAATATTCACATACCCGACGCGTATATATATTTTTATAATGGACACATCTAGTAAGACTGAAAAAACGATATAGAATTATCCAATCAAATCACCGAAGATATTGGACTAACGCTTCTCATTTTTTTTTTATTTCTTGTCGTGACCTCGATTCATCTGCCTAATGCAGCCTAGTAAAAAGTTCCCTTAACCCTTTGTAGTAGTGTGTGTAAACTATTCCACTGTATGCCTTTAATGCAGGTCCAAGCCTGTTCAGTCATGGTTGATTTTGACGAATCCCTATCGCTCTCTGATGCTCTACTATTGTAGTTCGCTTGCAGTTCAGCAATAGAAGAGAGGTTGAAATATGAGATGCAATGTAGAATAACAGATTGCTGAAGTATGGCATTTTGTTAAGGGGTTAGTGATGTGAGTGTTGTTAAATAACTTACGCTAAAACTAATGAATTATATAATGCAAAGTAATTTATACAACGGCTCGATTGTTTTCATGGCAAAACTTTGGAATCTAATTCAAACTCTTCTGTAAATCCTTTTTTTCCCCCTAGGGAAAGTGCCGTGAAACAAACAAAAGAAATAGTGAATCATCTGAGGAATACATTTACTAACGGACAACTTCAAAGGAACGTCTTTATAAAAAAATTTCGGTCATTTTTTCATGTAAAAAATCACGAGAGAGCTAGTACAATCTTACAATACTATATTCTTGTTTATACAGTAACACATCAGGTATTCTGTGTCTGGATGAGACTACACATCTACAGTGATAGACCCACTCCGTAATACTCAGAATAATTATTTTACTTCAATTTCCCTGTTTACTAGCGTAACTGCGTAACTCAAGCGATGGACCATAGACCTCGCTTTTGGACAGAATAAATAGGTCATCTATTTTTGCTTAGCGTAACTTCACCAGGCCTTATCTCTTTTGCTCGGCGTAACTGCGTAACTCCAGCTATATAACTCTCTGTTCCTGAGAGTTTAACGGCGAATTTCACTTTATCTCAGCGTAAGTGCGTAACTCCAATGGTGAGCCATTTCTTTTGACTCAAGTATAAACGCGAAACTTCGCCAAACACTTTATCTCTTTCTCAGCGTAACTGCGTAACTCCAGATATAGCCCTCCCTCTTTTTCTGACAGCGTAACTCGAGCTGTAGACATCTCTTTCGGACAGCGCAGCAGGGTAACTTCGGTGATGAACCATTTATTTTGCTCATCGTAACTATGTAACTTCGTCTGACCCTTTATCTTTTGTTCAGCGTAACTGCGTAATTCCATCTATAGACCACTATTTTTCTGAGAGCGTAATTGCGTAACTTCAGCGAATTTCCCTTTTACTCAGCGTAACTTCGTCAGACCCTTTCTTTTGTTCTTAGCGTAACTGCGTGACTTCATTTATAGACCCCTCTCTTTCGGACTGCGTAACTGTGTATCTTCGACGATCGACCCTTTATTATTGATCAGCGTAACTTCGATGAATCTTTCTTTTTCTCTGCATAGCGGCGTAGCTTCAATGATGGATTTCTGTTTACAGTGTGCAAAAGCGTAACTTTTTGTCAGCGTAACTGTGTATCTCCGGCTAAGGACCGCACTTTCCCTAACAACACTTTTCCCTTAATACACAACTCAGAAAATGGTAGGGAGTCTGTAAGAATTTGTACTGTGGTTTATCTTTTAAACTGGGAAATGCTATGGAGTCGGTGAGCTATGTAAAAAGACTGAATAATATGCACGTTAATCAAGAACTGCTGTATAGTCATTGAACAATGTATGACTGACTGACAGTACATGTGCATGTAATCTACAACATTTGTTTAACCTAGAAAATCTATAACTATAAGAAGGCCACTTGACTTTTATTAGACCGTTTCTTTTTTTTCTCAGAGTAACTTCGTACGACCCTCATGTTTTTTTCAGCATAATGGATAATTTCGGCAATTTACACTTTCTGTTTCCCCAGCACAACTGCGAAACTCGAGCGATAGCTACTCTCTCTTTTTCCTCAGCTTAATCTTACCCTGGAGATCGAAATGTTCTTTTCCTCTGAACTTTCACTTTTCACTGAGCAAATAGTACATGGTGCTTCACCGAGGTTACACGCAGTTATGCTGAGAAAAAGAGAAGGTGTCGGATGAAGTTACACAGTCACGCTGTCAAGAAATGAGAGTTCTATAACCGGAGTTACTTAGTCACGCTAAACAAGGAAAAAGGGCCTGACTAAGTTACGCAGTTGCGCATTCACGCCGAGATAGCAATAAATGGTCTAATCAAGTTACGTAGTTATGATGAGCAACAGGAATGGTCCAACACCGGAGATACGCTACCGTGAAAAGAGAGGTCTATATCTGGAATTACGCGTTCACGCTGAGAAAAACAGAGGGAGGCTCTAATGAAGTTACGTAGTTACGCTGACGAAAAGGGAAATGGTTTGACGAAGTTACACAGTTACTCACTCAGAAAAAAAATTGTCTATAGCCGGAGTTACTCCGAGCAGAAATAAGTTGTCCATCACCGGCGTTACGCAGTTACGCTGTCAGAAAGAGAGGTATATAGATGGAGTTACGCAGCAACGCTGTCCGAAAAAGAGAGGACTAAATCACTGAAGTTACACAGTTACGGCGAGGGAAAGAGAAAGGATCTAACGAGGTATGCCATTACGTTGCACCATTAAAAAGAAATAAAATTACACTCTGTGACTTCAATACTGGTCAAAATATCATTATTTTGGGATCAGGGAAGATTTTGAAATAATCACTTGTACATGTTATCATTTGTAACTTCTGTGATTAGTTGGTTGACTGTTTTATATGAGATGTTTGGGCTGAAAGCTAAGATAGAAATATTTCGCGATATTTACTCAAATAATGAAAAACAATACGCCGTGCTCATGCCCATATTTTAAGTGTGTCACTTTCTTCGAGTAATATGTCTATGAGCCTAATTCCGAAATCTCCACAAATTAAATTTGACTATAACTACAATAGACTAAAGTTCGAGTGGCGCAATTTGAGGGATTGTAGTGACATGTACGTTTAATTATTATTTGTAAAGATTTGCAACTTCAGCGTCTTTTTCAGTTCGTTATTCTCACATTTCTAGGAATAAAAAGCCGCTCTGGCTCCATTTTTGGTTCTGGTGATGTTTTTGAAAATATGCAGTCAATATATTTGACTGTGGCCTCATATGACTTTTTGTCCGTACACCGGCATCGTTTTCCACCACACTTTTAATGGTGAGTTTAATTGCTCTCATGTTACTTGTCATCACTATGAAATCACCTCTAAAATTTCGAGAAACATTGGGGTTATCAGCCATATACGGACGGAACTGTCTTAAAGGAATAGAAAACCCTAAGATGATGCATACGTATATCGAAAGAACTATATCATTAGTATTCGAAAAACAAAACAAATCAGCTTTTCTAGTAATTCCGAATGAATGAGATCATTTTGAACATCAGAACTATTGCCCAGATCAATAATCCGTGGAAGTCGGCATTTTAACAAGCCCGAGAGCCGTTAGCCAATGAAAATCCTTTAAATATCACCTGACATTATTCCTGTGACGTAGTTGGGCCCAAGCCAGAGTAGCTAATAACATGGAGACCAATTGTAAATTATTCTGTCGATGGCTTTTGACAGATCGGTGGACCTTTCTTTACGCTCCGAGACGATTATGAGGATCGTGATATATGAATGTCGAATTGATATACAGGTTGACATGTGGCATTTTGCATATGATTTCACAAACTCTCTTTCTGAGGCAAGAATATTAGGCCACATCACCCGATAGCAGTAGAAGAAACGCTGCTAATGTTGCCGTTGTTGTTGTTTAATGCTTTACCTTATGGGATAGAGCCCGGATGACAAAGGCATATTTCTCGCAGCGCCATCTACATAAAAATAGTACGGCCCACAAACGTCAGTCATTCCAACATGTCGCAGATCACAAAGTGTTAAAGTGTGATCGATAAATCGGTGTTTACTCAGCTGTAGAATTTTGTTATTTTTTTCTACCCGTGTTTTTGGAATCTGATGGCATAATTCTGTCATGTCGAGCACGAGTTTACGCAGAGTTTACTATTCCTTTAACAGAAAAAACTCTATATTCTTCCTTGTTCTATTCTTATGTATCTTATTGTAATTTGGTGTGGGGAAACACATTTCCGACTCACCTCAAGCCACTTGTGATCTTGCAAAAAAGAATTATTCGTGTAATAACGCCCAGTACTAAATATGCACACTCTGATCCCTTAATGAAACAGCTGATTCTTATCCAGTTAAATAAAATAAATAATTACCTGGTATTATCATTTACCCACAGATATTTTGATAATCCTCTCGCCATCCCAACCAAATATTCAAATTAATTCACAAAACTTTCTGAAGAAGTCCACTGTTATTCAACCCGTCAAGCCAATCTTAATCTTTATAGGCCACGAGTGCTGTCCAACTTATCATTTTATTCAACGAAGTCGAAGGCTTCGCGTATTTGGAATGTCTTACCTCTTCATTCAAAGTCTTGTCTATCCCAGTCACTTTTTAAAGCCCGCTTAAAAGTCTGTCTAATATAACACCTCAGTGTATATTGTTTAACAATAAGATTTTCGAAGGTGCATTCAATTTTATTTTCGTCTTTCATCGACATTGCACTTACTTCCAATGCTATAGACATTTGACAATGTCTTCTTCTAAGTAAAATCGTTGTTATTTACTTAGGCTACCGAGCTCAAACAACATTTTCTTTTTTAATTATATTATAATCAGAGCTCAGCAATGTGACTCCGTCCATTCACCATTATATTATTTAATTTTTATATATTTACTTCCTGCCAATATGATATTATACTTATTAGTATTTGGGATATAACAAGCCCTCTGGGGTTTTATTCCCGCCAATCTCAGTTGTTCAACAACAATCTCTGCACATATATACATACTCTTATATTGTACATACTGTATGGTGATTAAAGATTCATTCATTCATTCATTCATCAATCCCAATACCTCCCCCCACCACTGCTCATATACGAACATGTGAAGCTCACACCCTCTTCTTATCGTCGTAATTCGGTTTCGGTTTCAGTTTATTGGCATAAGAATCAGAATCTCGGCACATATAATATACATATATACATTAAGGGGATAAAACAGAAGATAGTTAAACAACAAAATATGGATAAAAACAAATGAAAACATCACAAACTATTATTGCACTGATTATGACACAGTATATGTATCACTAAGATATTAAAACGGTTCTATGTGACTTAAAATATATTTTTTTACAATGTCGTTTAACAATTTGGACTGTTCCACAGCTCTGAATCTCATTTGGACGGCTGTTCCAACATAGCGCCCCAAGATGAGCCAATGAATTTTTGAAACGATTTTTCCCAATAAAACACTTATTCAAGACATCCAATTGAATTGTCTCGTCCACGTCGGTATTGAATTAATCACTAAGAAGTAACTATGACGCTACCTTCAAGTCCTCCATCAGATTTGTAAGCATTACGATTTTCCCAGTGTTCACCTGCCAGATGGTTCGCCAAAAATCGTCAATATTTATTGAAGTCGCGCCTGAAAACAGAAAGATGTTATAGCCAGCAAATCTGCTGAAAGAACACACGATGTATATCATTGTCTTCCACAAACGTTCAAACGAATGTACTGGCGTTGATTGTTCTCACACTGATGAGATTCTGCACATAATCTATAATTCGTATAGACAGCTCTAGGAAAATCCAAAGACTAGTTCTCATTGAATCTCGGAATAAGAAAATGAGATATGTAATTTGCATGTTTCGTGACGTCATTAACATTATAAATATCAACACGTATGTTACACTTTGGTTGGTCCGAGCTTTTCAACGTGAATATAGCATGCAAAATCGTAAATGTTTTCGATTTACCGAGAAGTAATGCATAGATTATCGATGTTGAGAATGCAGAATACAATTGAACATGTTGAAACATGTTGAAACCAGAAACATCAGACACCGGAACACCCTGTAATACTGCTGCACATACTTGGTCCAACAAACAACAAGCGCGCTTGTTACAAGTGTCTGGTCCGTCATTCATAATTCAGCCGTCGTCCATTAAAGAATATCCGCGTCCATAACCCAAAGACCTATTCCATATTCCGTATAACAGCATTAGCACCAAATTCAAAACGACAACCATAGTATACATAATCATAGGCTAGTTTCCTGCAAGAGAGAAGCGGTTAACAGTTTTCAAAGATGCCGGCAAGACATCATGATGTTCCAAGAATATCAAATCCGTATCGGTGATCAGTATTCTTAATTCATGTGATATTCTTTGTAAATTCGTCACCTGGAGAATGATGTAACTCAGTCACGCTTTTGTAACTATTCATATGAGCACCATGAGGATCTTGATGTACATGGGTTCATAAGGCCAAGGTACAGATAGATATCAGATATTCGCTCCTTATTGGTATCTGAAGTAAAGCTAGTAAGACAATCAAAACACCCAATAGATACAATAATATAAAGTATAAGAAAACAATGTGCGGCTTGGCTTGAAAATCTGATGACGCATACGCCAGGCTACAGAGGATGCGATCCACTTTGATAGTACTTCCCTGCTGGTTCTTGAAAATGAGGATGACATTGCTTTGTATTATAAATTCATATTAACTGCTATAACTTCGAAAGCAACCTAGCATCCTTCGAACTGGGGCTATTATATTCCACATAATACCAAACCGACAGAGAGAAACACGAAGTAGAAATAATGCAAAATCTTGACCGAGGTATTTGATCTGACTCCTAACGTTGATGTCATGTCCACGAAAACTATTTCTGCAACGTATGCTATAATAACTAGATTATCAATAATAATAGAGAATATGCATTAATATCCTAATTTATACTACTACGTAATAAACGTTCACGTAATTATGGTTTTAGAGAGGCAACATACATACCTTGTGAAGCAATGTACTTATTCTCCTCTCCAAAGCCCTAAATAATGCAAGAAACAGGAATATAGAATATAAATGTCAATGTCTATACTTGAGAATATATTGTTCTTTGTTTTGAAGAAAGCTGAAACCAAAGCCATTCTTCCCGCAAGTCAGCCCGATAAGCTAACAGCCAAGACAGCAACCATTTTGGAGTCGTCTCTTTGCCCATATCAACCCAAAATTGCATCCGCCTGTGTCCTATCCTCTTGAGGTGTTTACGAGGAATAATGCGAGCTTGATCCGCAGTACAAACTGGATGTCCGTGGAAATAAATCTCCCATTGTTTTGAATATTATTGTTATTCCTTTTCATATTTTTGGTTACATTATTTCATACAATAGTAATAATAATTCAATGCCATTGTAGATAATTAATCTTTTAAGAACTTGTGTACATACTACTACCATATTTCAATTATCACTCTTTACTCCAACATAGTGCCACTCTCGCAGTCATACCTTTCATGTACACCATGCATTACAAATGTGCAGCATACAACATAAAGTTTTTCAGTGTTTCAAAATAATGTTCAAATAAACACAATATCTTGTTAAACATACTGATATTATTCGTGATATTAGCGATATATTTTTCTGCTGTGTATTGATTGAAAAAAGTCAAATAATCCCTTAATATGAACACGCTTCTCAGGTCTAGTTTTAAAGATATATTTCTTTGTTAACAACATGAATGTGTTCATCAGACACTGGTCTTTACCTCAACTCAGAATTATTTTATCGTCGGATATCTGTCCCCTCATCTTTGCCGTTTTCTGTTGACATTTTTCAAAATATTGCCAGAGTGTTTTCACTTTGGAGCATTTTATTAAGCCATGCTCTAGAGTTTCAACCTCACTTCCGCAGTAGTCACATATATTGTCGTCTGTAAATCCATTTTTTCCAGAAATGTATTTATGACCGGAATTCTATGGAAAGTTTTATATTGGAAGTCTCTCAGAACTGTAAAATTAGTGCAATGGAATGTTGAGATATGGACATTTACCCAATTGACTAAATACCCCTCCCATTTCTGCATTTAATTTGGCTAGCAGTACTGCTCATTGTTTAATATATAAAAGCATCTACCGCCATTTTATTGTCATACCAAGGTTTGAAAATAAATAGTTAGTATGGGGGATTCGTTCAATCAGTCTTTAGGTATATTGTTAATAAGTTCAAGTCCAAGTAAGTACCATTTATGTTATACATTTTCTTCAATTCGGAGAAATTATAAATATTGCCATTTGAGTCAATTAAATCACGTATATATTTGATTTGCTCCGCATTACAGAGTTTTTCAAAGCTTCCCGATTCAAATAGTTTTTTCCATTTTTGACTCTTAAATATTAGATGCCGCATCCAGGAGATCTTGAGAGATTGAATGAATGGCATAAGATTGATCAATCTCAAGCCTCCATACTTGTAGTCGCGTGTTACTATAATTCTTTTAATTCTATCGAGGCCATCGTTCCACAAGAATTTGTAAAGCAATGAGTTGAGATATTTTATAACGGTTTCGGTGGGTTTGGCGAAGCAAGTAAAATGTGCAATCTCAGTAAACTCAGATATAATATCACGGAATATTATATCTGAATTCAGCCCTATGTAAATCTCGTGCGAATTTTGAAACTACTATTGTTAGCCAATCAGATTGATAGCTTGTTTAAACTATTTCAAAATCACGCCCACAGTAATTACACACGGTAGCTCGTGGTCTAATATATAAACATTATCCTGAAACAGTTTCCAAATATGGCATCATTTCCAGACAGGGTGAGCGGAAAACTGTAAAGATCAAAGAGTTTACTCCCGCCGAAAAGTCTGGCTTTATCAGAGATAGAAAATATCAAAAGATTTTGCCGTGCGAAGATGTTGATCTCCGTGAAGTGAACGTTAATCTCCGTGAAGTGAACGTCAATCATTGTCAGAGAGAAAAGGTTAAAATGGCCCTGATTGGCTTATTATGGGATCTCGTAGAATATCGGCGAACATTTCGCACGAAGTTTTCATAGCGTTACGTCTAGATGGTATTCCCCTGATTTACCATATTGGTTTACCTAGATTGGGAAAATGTGTATCAATTTGGATAGAGCAAGCGATTTTATAATTGTAATTTTTCCCAACAGTGGCACATTTCTGAGCCTCCATTTTTGAATTTCTTTTTTTCAGGTCATTTAATTGGTGATATTTTCTACATATCGCGCAAATTAACTGTGAAGAAGTTGATATCCAATACAATAAAACCATTTGCCAAGTCAAGGGTTATTCCAGCGCATAGCTTTAAATACTATCCAAATAGCTTTCGTTTTCTCAATATTAATTTTAAGGCCTGATTATCTATAAAATACTGCAATACATTTTATTGCCTGTTTTAAGTAGTCTTCCAAGCCGTTAGTTCAGTGTCATCGGTGTATTGACTGATCTTAAACTCAGTTCCACTATCCTGAATGACACGAATATTTATATTAGTGAAAAATAATTTTATCCATTTTTGAAAATTTTCACCAAAATGTAGGGATTTCAGTACCTCGTGCATAAAGTCCCAAGAAACAGAGTCGACTGTTTTTTTCAAAATCATTAGATACTAATAAACCAGGCATAACTCTATCGTTTGTTTCAAATAGTAGATCATATAAAATTCTTCTATTTTCTCTAATATATCTGCCCCAGAAAGGGTGAGTGAGTGAGTAGGATTTAACGTCGTTTTCATCATTTTGTCAGTCATATCACGACGGTGCCTACATGTGCCAGAACACGAGAGTGTCCACAGTTCCTATTACCCTGAACACTGAACAGCCCAGCTAGTACAGCACCCGGGCACCCATCCAAGTATTGACCGAGCTCAACTTCGGTGATATGACGAGAACCGGTGTGCCCAACGTGATACGCCGTACTAGCTGCCCGAGATAATCCCCTTCTGGTCTTCGTTAACTAATTTATCAAGTACAGTTATTAATCCGTGTGCAATACATGCACTGGCTAATTTATTACGTTTATCAATGTACTGGGGCGCCAGTTTTTCAGAAAGATTCTGGCCTTATTTCGTTTTGGTAGACATTTTATCACCCCTTGTTTCTGAGTTATGGATAATTCCCCCTCTCTCTTGAAACCCTGAGTTTATTGGTTTCAAAACAAAATGCCTTATATATCCTTCCAAAATACTGTATAGAATTCTGATGGAAATTCATTGTCCTGGACTTTTGTCATTTTTCATATGTTTTAAAGCATGGCTTAACTCAATATATCTCTCCCTCTAATTTCATTCTATATCATTTAATCCGTTTATTTTGAGTTCATTTAAGAAATATGAAACATCCTTCTCCGGTTTAACTTTCTTTGCATACAAGTCCTCATAAAAGACTTTTTGTGCGTGTAAAATATTTTTTTGTATTATGTATTTCGTTTCAGTCATCGAACGTTAACTTTGTTATTAGTTTATTTGTGTAATTTCTTTTTTCGAGGGCCTAAAAATTATTTAGTCGGTTTTTCCTCAGATCCACCCAGTCTGCCTTTGTCCTGGCAATCAATTTTTTTCTGGGATTTTCAAGTTAATTTTTGACGATATTTAGCTTATCCAATTCAATTTCCTCTATATTCGTAATTTTATGTATTTCTTCTTCAAATGCTTGGATTTTTGGTTCAAACTTTTCTTCCCTTCTTCGGTCTTCCTTTTTCTTTGTTGAAGAATATTTAATTGTTTCTCCCCTAATTTTCATTTGTAACGAGTCCAAAAACAATTGATCGTCTGTACACAATTGTACGTCTTGCTTAGCTATATTAGGAAGACTGTCGCGATTGTAAGGTAGTGGAGTATATTCAGCGATATTTTGGTTATTTAGTGATTTGACTAAATCAAGATATTTTTTTTTCTTTTAGTAACGAACAATTTAATTTCCAATACCTTTGCCGCTTCTGAATTTGTAAAATTGAAGCTGCATTCTAATGTAATTGCTGAATGATCTATTCTGTATCCTGGTGCGATCCGCGAATTATTGAAAATGTCAGAACTAACGATGAAAAAGTCGATTTCTACGTATCCAGGTGTATTTCCTTTCAGATTCGTGCGTAGTTCTCCAAACATTCACATAGTCACTGTCATTTATGATATTCAGTACAGGTTGGCGAGCATTGGGGGTTATTTATCTGTTTATAATTGTCAGTATCCATTGATGGATTCAGAACAAGGTTCCAATCTCCACATATGATGACTGAGGGTTACCGATTTCCTGTATTTTCCTATTTATTGAGTTGTAGAATGAGGGTTTGTCTGTGTTGAGCCCGTATATGCTAGCAAGCGTAACAGGTACTTCGGACATTTCTGCTTTATGAACTTTTATAATCAAACTTATTGTTCATTAATATTATAACCCCCGAGGGGCTTACCCAGGCGTCATGATGCCATTCCTGCTTTATTATGTCCTGATATTTTGTATCGCTGTGGGTATCTTGTAAACAAATAATAGAATAGTTTTTCTTCTTAAAGTAATGAAAAACATCTGTTCTCTTTTTTTTTGTCGGCCAATCCTTGATAACTCATAGACACGATAAGCACGATGTCAGTCATTGTTGTTATTATGTTTCGCAGAGGCATGAAAATATAAATAGGCAAAGCTAGTTTGATATTACATTACAATGCAAATTAGAAATAACTATAGCAGTTTCTCATTTTCTTGGTGAAGAGTATTTTTGACGGAGTTCGTGAACTCTTGGAGTGCAATTGCTATTCCTATCCAAAATATTTTTATTTTGTTCGGCGAAATAATTTCAAGAGAGAATCCAGCACATTTTACTGGTTACTATCAGTATGATTGGTAGAATAGACTTAGCCTCACATGGATATAACAGGCGTTTATGTAGTCGGAGTCTGAATCATCTTCTAATTGCTCCAACACCACCCTGGAATGGTCGTCTGAAATACCACAAAAAACACTGTAAAGTATGTGTTACAATTTTGAAATGATATTTTGAGGTCCTTTTTCGGTACACAGTTACAATATTATTTACTCTTGTATATGATCAACCACACAGAATAGCTCGGGGATCGACATGAAAAATGGTTATTTTAGCTGACGTAAGCACACAGCCAGAAAAAGGGTGATGGCCCATTACCTTTTTATGGTGATGATGCCTGTTCATCACTCTTTAAAGGTGATGAAAAAGGGCGATGGCCAATGTCGTCACCCTTTTAAGGCGATGACCCAGGCTATGCCCTTTTAGGGTGATAGCCATTACCCTTTTAGCGCGATGACATGAACATTTGCACTTATTGCTGATCACCCTTTTAGGGTGATAGCCATCACCCTTTTAAAGTGATGGTGGAAAAGGGTAATGGCTCTAACTCAACACCTTTTTTGGGTGATAAGTATCACCATTTTTTCTGGCTGTGCATGGTGAGAATTAAATCGAATGGTAGGCGTAACTCACATGCCACAATATTTTGGTAGCGGCTCTTCCCTTTGTTTTGTGGTTTCTTGGCTACCTCAATGTTTGCTTGTATACCTTTTGGGAGATTCTGCAAATACATTAATGGAACTAACACAACGGTTCTGCACTGACAGTACGACTTTCAACATGACAAATGTTTTTGAAACATGTGAAACGAATACAATCGTTTAGAAAAAAAAACATCTAAAAAAATCGGTGTAATAAGTATCATTTAAACTAATAATCAGTAATATGATATATAGAGGACATTACACAAGTGATTATTTAATAGGCTGTTGCAGGCCTTAGCTTTACTTATCAGATAACCACTTTTATGTATATTATAATGCTATGATTCGAAAGATTTCATCGTCTACTTGATCCAAAAATACTTTGCCTTTGTTTCCTTTCGGGAAAATATCGGCCCTGGCTCACGAGCATCACCGTTGCTGTATATGCTAAGCAATATATTCCCAAAACGCAAGAAAGCTGGAGCACCTTTCGCTAGCGGCAGGTCAGTCTCTAGCTTTTCAAATTAGCGCAGACAATTTCACTACAGAATACAATACTTTTAATCTTATAATTAATTTTTTATAAATTTTTCATTTTGTGTCATCTCACGCCACGGGTTACACTCGTGATCATTTCATGTAGCCTATGCGACATGTTGGCGTGTTCTCTGCGGGGTGACGACATGCTAGGGTAAATGGCAAGATCTTCCTGAATACGCTTTTGAAGTTGCAGATATATTGCAAGGAATAAGCTGACATCGGGAAAGTTCCATACAGACGCTGTAAAGAATAAACAAACGTTCACTTGACGAGATAGGCAACCAAAATGACCGCCCTGTTCGCTTCGCTTCGCCAAAATCAATTACGTGCTGTGTGAGCAGTATTCAAGCTATGTAGCTCAATAGAGTCGAAATAATGTATTACCCCTCATGGCTTCTTCTGTGGCTAATGATATTAATACCCGATGCATGGATTTGGATAAAATGAACAGCACAGTATGTCATGCCCATACGTCGCTAATAATACATATATTAGCGATATGTGATAAGATATATGGTGGGAAACGATTACGGCAAATTCATATGTCCGGTATTATGAATGTGTTATACCCGAACACCCAAATACCACAATGGTTTCTCTGTCACGGTGAACATTTTGTAGATGTCCGTGAGAGTATTTCAATGGCGTGATCACACGACCCTCGATCACCGGGTTATGCGAGATTAATATATGAACCAAAGAGCTGTGATGTTATAATAGTCCATTATGCCCAGCAATTGGAAACAAAATATTGTATACTGCTGATGAGATAAGATGTTGAAAAGCTGTCACGTTTATCTTAGATCGCAAGGTGTCCTATCGATTAATATGAGTATTAATTAAACATCCATATATTCAATTACAAGCGTCTGGTCCGTCATTCATAATTCAGCCGTCGTCCATTAAAGGACCTATTCCATATTCCATATAACAGTATTAGCACCAAATTCAAAAAGACAATCATAGTATACATAAACATAGGCTCGTTTCCTTCAAGAGAACAGTTTTCAATGATACCGGCAAGACATCATGATGTTCCAAAAATAACAAATCTGTATCGTTGATCAGTATTCTTAATCCAAAATATTCGTTGTAAATTCGTCATCTAGAGAATGATGTATCTCAGTCACCCTTTGATTGTGACTGTTCATATGAGCATCATGAGTATCTTGAAGTACATGGGATCATGACGTCCCAAGCCCCGGGTTAAGCGGAATTAGATACAGGTTACGAAACGTAACACCATAGATCTTGCATGCTACGTTCGTATTTTGCTATCAGCATGCGATATGTATCGCCAAATTTGAGAAATTTTAAGTGGAGGCGCTTGGTGGTTTATAAGTTTCTGCAGCAATGTTTTGTGACGTTGATTAAAATCGTCACATTTAACACAGGATCTAGCAAATGCTAATATGCGAGATATGTATACGCCATATGCAGGTCCCACTAGACCTCATTACTAACCTCATACTCTGGTTCGAAACCGTCCTGGTTTCGTTTCTGTCGCACATATGCCTCTAGCTCATCAGCAGGAACGGCAGAAGGATTTTCAGAAAACTGTACTACATTGTAATACTCGGCACCACGTCCTCTTTGCCTTACATCCCGAGGAACTGCATCATGTCCCTGTTGGACAACTACAACACAAATAATTTTACGATTTCATTATCTCATTACAGAGAAAACAGTCACAAATAATAAATTTTTAGAATAACACCTGAGCATGTTCCCCGGATGATGTTCAAAAGAATATAAAAATTGAAGAGCATATTCCTGTAATGAAATCATGTGATTTGATAGCATGCTGATGGTTTTCCAACAACGTTTTGTTGAAATAAAGCCCATAGAGTTAAAATTCGTTAACTGGTCAGTGCAGAGGATTAGATAATAGGAACATCATGATGTCTTACCGGTTTTACTGAAAACTTTTGACCATTTTTCTCTTACAAGAAATTAGCTACGTATATCTATTTTGACATCATCACGTCTTGGAATTCGGTATTACAGGGGATTTCTTAATAGTTTACCTGATGTTTACAAACACGATATGGTGTGTTGTGTTGTGTCTGAAATTGCAAAATTGCAATTTAACTTCGACTGTCATGCTGATCTCTGATTGGAAGAGGGTTTTCAAACAGCCACTCAGCCAATGAGAATCATAGAAACACATCAGATGAAATAAACATATTATTATAAGTAGACAACTTCAGATAGGTGGTGCAAAGTTACATGTGATGTTTTGATTCAGTCTAAGCATGTAATTTCTTGTCACCGCAAGATATATAGGTGAACTGTTAAGAAATCCTCTGTAATACTGCCGTAGGAAGAAGGTAGTATGACTGTAGAACGCGAAAATTCTTCATGGAAAACGACCGATCGGATCTTGCGATTGTATTGATTAAGTGTGGCGGAACGCTCATAGGCGGATGATGAATATATCATAGAAATCCGTACTGCACAACCTTAATATTAAATTTCTGTTGTATGGCATGGATGAATCAAAATTATAATATATAATTGGTGAATTTCGTGCATTACACAAATTGTTCTACAAAGGCTTAGGGGTGTTTGTCATTATACCCATGTGTATACCAATACGAAGGATTTATACCCCAGTATAATAAACAGAAATCGAATAGCACGTTTCCATTTGAAATATTTTTCGCTTTTATATCAAATCAAATGTAAACTTATTAAACAAAAATATCCACCCACATTCCTCGACTCTGAAACATCTAAAATATATCATCACCAATGTAGGGCTATTTGAGATATTTTTCGCCCTTAAATCAAATCCAGGAATGCATTGCAATAACTACAAAAGAAAAGCGAAAAACTTCGCGTATGAAATGTAAACATACTGACAAAGTATAACTTCATTATTCCCATGTGTGATACTCTACATGTATGTAATTTCAAGACAAATATTTTTTATCGTTGCAAATACCAAGTCAAGCAATAACGGAATAGGAAAAATGATAAGCGCCGCTAACAAACTTGGGTTGAAAGTTTCAAGTCACTTATAGTTTATAGGCTCAATGGATTCCGACGAATCTATCATCAAAATATTATGCATTATAATACGCCTTAGAATTACGGCCAGCAGCAATATAACTGCCAACAAAATTTGATGTTTGTAGAACCAGAAGATCAGCTCCCGAGGAAGTATGAAGACAACTGAAATCCCAATTTATTAGCGAACCTGCATGCAATTCATTTTTTGGTTCTTCAGTTTCTTTCTTGGAGTTTCTCCGTCGTTTCCTGGAAAGTGAAACAAAAATACTATTGACACAGAAGAAGAAAAATTTGATGAATAATAAGTAGCAGAACGTTAGTAATTGGTGGATAGCATCACCGGTATTGTGAATATTAACAAATTGATAGTTAGATACCCAAAACTATGGATACTGATGCAGAATGTTTAACGAAACGCAACAAACAGAGGCTGTGGAAAAGGTGCCGGCGTACTGGCCAGGAGTCACCAGACAACGCCACCGGACAATATCCTGACCGGATAATGCATCTCAAGAACCAAAAAAAACGGTTATGATTTGTATCTCAGCCACGCTTTTCTTGTAGATGTTCATGCTGACAACTAGAATGACATGACCACACGGTCCCTAAGTTAAGAGGTATTAGATACAGATACAAAACCAGACCCGTCTACGAATGGATTTCCGCAAGCATAATCGCCATCTGTTATATTTATCCAGGTGAATACGTATTTTGTTGGAGGTAAACTGTTGAATGGATTGCCTCATTCGATTGACAGGTGCTCAGGACATTCACATGTCCGTCGGGTCAGTTGACGCCAAAATGTATACCAATGAATATAATGAGTTGATAACTGATACAAGCTGGGCTCGGAGGCAAACTGTTTTACCACTATGAGAGGGTTGGTCAACTGTGGACTGTGTCATGCGTTGATGAACTGGATAGATTGATCTCTGCAGGTTTCTGCCTTTTTTTTACATCTTGAAACCCCGCCTCCTATCCGTTTCAGACTAATAGAAAATATATTGCAACAGGTTCGACGTATTTCTCAGTCGCGTTTTGTTGTCGGCAACCCGATTGAATACGATTGGCCGCGTTAGCACTTGTGGAAAATCAATAGGTTTGTGTTTTAGTCTACTCGACACGAACAAACCGTAATCGTCGACATGCAGCACGCTATTATATTATGGATCATATATGACAATTTGCCCGAATTATGCCGCCACACTCCACTCCACTCAAACAGATTAAGTTGATAATATTTGCATGCACTCACAATATGAAGAAAATGACGACTCCTACTACTGCTAAGGCAATCACGACACCAGCCACTCCTCCAATGATAGGTCCGGGGTCTAAGGTTAGTGCGGAATTTCCTAGAGACGAAAAAAAAAAAAAAATAATGTTGCAGAAACTGAGCCACCTGTTATGACTGGAGAAGTGAACAAAATGTTATTGATGCAACTTTTCGATTGGATTCACTACCACGTAGAGAGTGGGTTTTCTGAAAATAAATTGACAGTATTTTAACCCTGTATGGCCTTGGGCGATTTGGTGTGTACCACAGCCTGGGGGAAGTGTCTCTAAATATTTTTGCTATCCGTAAGTCTAGAGAGATGAAACTTATCACAATATATCTTTGATATTTTATTTATCTGCTAGGAAAAGTGAAAAAAAAATCCAAGATGGCCGCCATGATGACGTCATTTTCCAAAAGGTATTTCTTGGACGATTTTGCTGTTAGAGTTTTCGAATTTTGATTCCTACGAAGTAGGCTACAGATCGCAAATTGTCCGGTAATGAGTCAGTGAGTCAGTCCATCCGAATCCTTTCGTCGGCAAAATAAGGAGAACCGTTGACATTAGAACCTTGATTTTTGGCATGAACGTGCATTAGGGCATTGTTAACAGCAAGTTCTGAGCTGAAATAATTCTGATTGAAATTAGATTTATAATTAACACTTCAGTATATTGTTATAGATATATGTAAACTGTAGCCTTTAACGTGTATCCTATTTCACATCCTAACATTTCATCATTGACCACATCAGGCTTCAAATTCAGGTCAAATTACCCACTGATGGTGAAATATCCTACATCAACCAATTAAGTCAGCCTGGTGCAATAACCCAGCAGAAGAAAGAAAGATGTGGTATCATCCTTCAGATTAGTCTGTGTGAGCAACAATGATAAAAGTTTACTGAGGGTGAAACAAAGCCATGACGGCTGTTTAAAGGGTCTTAATTTATTTTCTTTGGGTAGAATTTAACTAGGTAAAGTAACTTTGATCATCATGCCAAGAAAACTGTGGTCCGTTTTGCTCCAGTGTTTTATCGCTTTAATGAGTATCAGTTACTACCACCGAGTCCTGTCCGGCTAAAAATACCCTGTTATTGATCCACATTCCACTGTATGCCACATGGCCCTATTACTGTGGTTAATCTTAACGTGCATCTGGGACAATTTCACAATTGCCCGACAGCATAGGCCTACTGCATATACCCTCAAACAATCAGCGCTGTTTCCATAACTTAAATTGTTAAACCATATCATTGAAATAATATAGCAGAAAACATTGATGTGAGTTATGATATGTACACTATGACCAAAGACATGTTCATACTGTGCTAATCGGATAGTTAGGACAATCATTACTTTGCATCAGAGAGTGTGTGACTTGGATTCAAGGGTTAAGACTTTGGAGGGAAATACAATTTTGACAGCAGAAATATGACCCCGCCATTTGCTGATTAGAGCGATAAAACAGGGTAGGCTAAATGGACCCTTTTCAATGCAGTATTTCTTGGCATGGATGTGAAAATATGAGGACATACTTTGGGGTTTTTTTTGTACCTCTTGAATATAATTGGATATAATTTGAACAAAAAATTACATGTGTAAACAAAATATGTCTAAATTTTTCTTGTCATTTCAAATCTTGATCCATTTTGATTCCTTGATTAGGGGATACAGAATCACTGCCACGGAGTGTGTTGGTGTGTCACAGCAATGCAATTCCGATTCACACAACGAAGCTGAGGTGGTTTAACATTTATCAATGAAGAAAATCACCGATCAACCGCCATAGAATATAATGTGAAACAAGAAAACCGGAATAGTACATTCATCAGATTGCCGATACCCAAAATGTGTTGTCTCATATATCTAGATAACAACGTAATGTAGAGACGCTATTTATTCGTCTTTGTACCGGTTATGCTCAGGAGAATTACATAGAATCATTATTATCTTGTGCATAGAAGGTGGTGGTCTTGAGTTGAATTACCGTAAACTACATAAATGCTACCTTTCTACTATAGTACTATATATAAAAATTTGTTGTATTGTTGGGAAAATAATGTGATTCAAAAAGTTGTTTTGATCCTGGACAACGGCACTGAAACCCATTAAAGAGATGTAAATGTATTTTCACACGTAAAGCTTGAAATATACTGAACCTATATTATTCAATCTGTTTCCTTTAATTAAAAAAATGTAAAATTAAATCGGCGATCGTTATTTATTTTTGGAATAAAGGCGCATTAGGAGACTGTTACCAACAAGTTCTGAGCTGACCTACTTTTGATGAAAATTTCTGGTGATTTTTGATGAAAATCACTGGCGATTCTGACTTGGGCGGTGCCCATCTTAATATAGGCAGGATTTCAACTGGGGGTGGGGATTTCCAAGAGTTCAGTTCGCGTTCGAGTCCTAATGCCTATTGTACTTCGTAGGTCCTGTGACGTTAGTCACACTGCTCATGTTTACATGTTTTCTTCGCAAAAACTGCATGCTAAATTAGTAAATAATAATTGATATGAAATAAAGTAGCTTTTACCCACTTTTCCATACAAAAAGCAAAAATCTTGAATAAATATGAAAAAATATCACATTTCTGATACCCCACATGGTATTTACCCATGATCGCGTACTTAGGGGGTAATGCAAGTAGACCCCAATATGACAACCTACAAAAACAACATGGGGGGCTCGAAAGTGCCTCTACCAGGCCACGGAGGTTCAAAAGAAATGAAAACAGATAATATAGTATTAATAGAGGCTTGAAATACAACTTTATGACAACAATCAAGATTATAGGTGTCTATAATCGTGAACTTTCGAGTATAGAGATCGCCAGTAATCGAATGCTGTTCGCATGAAATGGCAACGACCTCGTTCACGAGAGACAGACGCGACCGTCTTAATAAAGACAGTAATACTATTTGAAGTTCATTTGTAGTAACAGGCTTTAACGTTTCGCTACTGGTGAAGAAGTAAAATATCGTGTCATAGAAATGCATTATTAGTCTAAATTTGTAGCTCTGGTCTTCAATACAGTTACGAGTGTTACCGTTAATAAAATCTTCAGGCACAGCATAGCTCTCCGATGAAATGATATTGTTCAAGTATATCACGTTGGAAAGCTACATGCACAAGTTGCACTCATTTATTCCACTCCCTAATGACATTAATGAATGTTTCCCCAACGTTATTCCTCTGATTCGCAATTTACGTATCATAAATGGTCAAATACTAAATTAGCTGAACGTTTTTTTCATGAATAAAATATTATGTTTTTAACTGAAACATTCCACGAACAATTGATCAGTATTATCAAGAAACAGCGAACAGTAAACAAGCAAGTGATTTCCACAAACAATTATCATATTCCAGACGCCATATTAGGTTATCCAAAATAAAACGCATATTCGATGCATAAAATCAAACGCTGCATTTTTTAATCTACGACCCAATGTGACACTTCTCTTCAACATAATCCAGAAGAGTTCTGGTAAATCAGGTTAAACGCAAACACTGCATACGATTTTTTGTACAAAATTTTATTGCAAATATTTCGTTTGGAATATAATTTACTACCAAATTTGTTATATGAGTATCTACTTTACAAATCTAATATCAAATACCTTCCTTGCATAAGCTGCCATGCCACCCGGGTCCACATTCAGGACACTCGCCAGTCATATGGTTACAGCTAGAGTTCCCTCCCTTACAAGTACCGCACGTCTCGTTGCAATCACTACCGTACAAACCATCAGGGCATTCTACAATAGAAGATAGAACTCTCATTCTCCAGCATAGCAAGCCTTTGGTCATGACGAATTTCAGCATCGTTAATGGAATATCTTGCACGGATATATACAACAGACACGGTCAGGAAAGGTTTTGTGCAAGGTAGCTGCCTTTTAGCTATGCTGTACTTACACTGAGACGGACAGACACAGGTTAACAAATGAGAACGAAGAGATAAAAGGATTAGAACCGTGGAAATGGCGTCACTTCATGATGGCGCCGAAGCTCTTTCGCACAATACTGGTATGTGTCTTTATGGATTAAACAAACTCAAGAACACTCTGCGGGATGTGTCAGTTCTTACAATTGTTTCACTGCTCTGGTCAATGCCACTAGACATGAGAGGTATGCATCGTGTTTTAATCAACAGTACCATAGGCAATATTACTTCGTGGAGATCAGATGGTAATTAGGATTCAGCGATAGGCCATCAATGTGTCAGTTGCATATGAATTGACAAAATACGAGCGCAGCGTGCGTGCGTTTCGTAAACTAAATAACGTGTACTTTTTGCGCGTATTTATTTGCGTTGCTTTTTTGCGAGTGGACATATTTGTGAAAATTATTATCACGGCAATAAAATGTCAGATTCTGAATACCCTGCTATCGTGTGTCAGATAACCCAAGAAGAGGATATTAGCAATATGATCAATTTCATCGAATACCATGAGGGCGCTAGTACTAAAAGCACCAAGTACAATGTATTGCCGCAGGCCAAGAGTAAATACAAATTAGCGTATACATTAAGTTATGCTTTCGTGCGTGGCTTTTGTACGTGGCTGTATAAGCCTGCCACGTCTTAGGACAGGGTTTTTTTCGTAGACTGACTGTCCGCTTTCTCAGAACGCTGTACATTTACATCTCTCTCAATTGTTCGTCGTCCATTAAATAATTTCCGCGTTCATACTCCAAAAACCTTATTCATATAACAGCATTACTACCAAATTAAAGAAAAAAACATCCAGAGTATACATAAACATAAGCTAGATTCCTGCAAGAGAGAAGCGGCTAACAGTTTTCAATGATTCCGGCAAGACATTATGATGTTTCCAAAATATCAAATGATCAGTATTTTTAATCCGTTGTAAAGTCATTATCTAGAGAACGTTTATCTCATTCACGTTTCATTCATATGAACAGCATAATGATCTTGAAGATTATGAGTTCATACTGCCCCTTGCCCCGGTAGACGAGCGGCCAGACCCCCTATTTTTAAAATTCAGTTGCAGTTAAACATGCAGCGTGGCTGTTTTTATTCTTTCAGGGGTTAGGAAGGTATTTTTTGCATGTTGTCATGTCATGGTCGCCATGGAAACAGCAATATAAATAATCCCATACAAAGCTCCATGGTTTTTACATGAACACACACCTTAAGCGTGGTCGACATACAGTATTCCGTGGAAAATGAATTAGAGATTCATTTAAATGAATGGAAAGCATCTCGTCTGGAAAAGACTACATTTTATTGTATGCTTTCTTGAAATTTGGTATTGATTATGATCTGCTTATAATAACTTTCGGTTATATATGTAAGAATTATTTATGAATAGCCTTCTGAATATAGACTGCATTTATCTCGCCTCAAAGTACATTAAATTAATACATATTACTCAAATAACACACTGAGTAACGAAGTTAGCAAGATAGTATTTGATCACTATTTTGCACGTGTTGCTACTGAAACGCCATGGCGTATATATCACATGTAAATTATACGGATTCAATAAGCCAAGGCGTGTAGTTCAAGAATCCATTATCTTGACTGGCAACCGTCAGTGCCCAATATATTTAGTAGAAAAAGGTGATTATATTTCTGTTCCAATCAGTGAAAGTTTCACTATTTCTCATGAATGGGAATTTGACAGGAGTTTCATGAGCCTCTTCTTTTAATCTCGCAAATGGCATACCACGCTATATTGTCATCCATATCTCGTCAATTGTGGAATTTCCCCCCTCAATTTACATACATATATTTGTCAATGGCAAACTTTTCTATACAACCGTTATCATTTAAGCTCATAGTACGCGAGACAGACAGGGGATTAAATTTAACTTCTGGCATAGGGCGTCTGTTTCACATGAGCGAAAACCTACAAATGCGGTGGGAATATTGTACGGCATAGTCGGATAGCTCATTTGATTCAGTATAACGTGCTGTGCGGAGCTAAGCCCCAAAAGAGTTTAATCACCCCATCTTACAAAAAGGTACAAGATGCACTAAAATGAAGATGAACATCAAAACACCATGTTTTGATCTGTTTTCCTCACTTGAGCTAACATGATCAACCAGCCAGCATCTACAAACACTCATTCTGTGAATTTACATTGATGAGTTTCGTTTCGGGGGCAGTGATACATAACATAATGTTGAAGTAACTTCACCTGAAGTTGTAGATAAATGAATATGATTTGTAATCCCCACATGTATTCAATCACAACTGATGCTTTTTATACAAAATTTCTTCCCATATTTGTAAACTACAACCCACGTGACAAGGTTTTCCAAATGTGGCATATATCATGGAAACTTGTTAGTGTAATTTGAACATGTTCTTCATGTTTTGACCAATTGTTTCCATCGAATTCCTAGTTACATAATTGTGACAAGTTATCTTACAATAATTAGGGTCCGAATAAGAAATTATTTGACATTAAAGTGTCATATTCTTCCACACAACCATACGTGTATCTCGCCTGGGTTACCTTGGCTGAATCACAGCCTGATTGGAGGTGGTCACATACCTCCTGAAAATCTTTGATACCCTTGAGTGTACATATCTGAAACCGTTATTATGTTATTATGTTTGTTGTGATGACGTCCACAGAATACAATTTAGATAGATTTTTTCTACATTTTCGTTTACAATATGCTTTACAGGTTATGCAGTATACGTTTGTATACTGGATTATCTGAGCTGTCCGACTATGCCGTTCAATGTTCCCACCACATTTGTAGGTTTTCGCTCCTGTGAGGCAGACGCCCTATGCCCGGAATTAAATTTAATTCTCTGTCTCTCTCGCGCACTATAAGCTTAAATGATAAACTGTTATGTTGGAAAGTTTGCCATTGACAAATATATGTAGGCCCCTATGTAAATTGAGGTAAAACAAATTCTCCACCATTGACGAGGGCGATCGATGACAATATAGAGATGAGATGAGATTTGCGGGATTAATCGAAGAGGATCATGAATTGGAGCGATATGCAAGAGGTGGAAAAAATTGACGATGTCTGTTGACTAAAAAGCCACCATATGACTCCACAGGAAAGTATTCGTCGACATCTAACATTCAGACCGAGAAACTCCTGTCAAATTTCCATTCATGAGAAAAAGTGAAAGTTTCACTGGGAGTTTCACGAAATTTATTGGTCTCTGCTAGTCAAGAGCGTGGATTCTTGGACTACGCGTCATGGCTTATTGAATCCGTATAATTTGCATGTGATCTTAGACTATAGCATGGGGTTTCAGTAGTAACACGTGCAAAATAGTGATCAAATACTATCTTGCCCACTTCAAAATGACATTCATCGTCTGACGGGTTGTTTGCAATAGAGGTGCTCATCCTAACAATGTTTCCCAAGATCGCGCAATATGTAATTCATTGGTCAGATGTGTTACTCAGTGTGTTATTTGAGTAATATGTATTAATTTAATGTACTTTGAGGCGAGATAAATGCAGTCCACATTCAGTAGGCCGCTGCCATCCATACAATTTTTTCACATATATAACCAAAAGTTATTATAAGCATATCATAATCAATATCAAATTTCAAGCAAGCAAACAATAAAATATAGATAAACACAAGCCTGTCTTTCCCAGACGAGATGCTTCCCATTCATCTAAATGAATTTCTAATTCGTTTTCCACGAAATACTGCATGTCAACCACGAAAGAATGTCGACCACGCTTATTGAGTGTGTCCATGTAAAAACAATGGAGCTTTATATGGGATTATTTATATTGCTATTTCCATGGCGACCGCACACAGGTATATGAGGACAACATGCAGAAATACCTTCCTAACCTCTGGAAGAAAAAAATGCCCTCGCTGCATTTGTTTGTAGGTGCTCGTCTACTAGTGTTGAAACCAAATGGAACAAAAGTAATTCAACCTACTTCTTACTATAGCTATATACAGCGATTGATAGAAGATCGTCGCAAAAAAAACTGTTCACCCAACATGCTCAAAATGATACTAAAACGTTCAAATGCTGAACTTTAAATCTCCTAAATTCTTTAGCTCCTCTTTCTTATCTAAAACAATTTTCGCAATTCCGCATTCATAATTAATCTTCTATCTTTTTTGGTGAAACTTCCAAAAACACATTTAAAAATGTGTACATAAAGTTTCCATGCGATACACCACTGATATCATAAGCCAATATCTTCTTGTAAAAGTAAACACATGTTTAGGTCCAGAAATCATCGCTGAATAGTAGACACATGGAATTTAAGATAACATATTATAGATCGTTAATATATATTAAAAACATCGATGAAGCCAGATGGACCTGGTCTGGGGCGATTTTATACCAATCTTGGCATCCAAATGATACTACAGTGTAGGTAGTATGCGGGTTATACTGCAAATCATACAACAATATTACGAAACAGATAGAAAGTATGAAAAAGAGTTATAGAAAACTGAATATTGACCAGTTTGGCAGAGTGCCCCGTAATAAC
>JAVTVY010020621.1:0-77405 GCA_036873755.1 Hanleya hanleyi
TCATCTCCGAGTTGAGGAATATTAAATCTTGCCTAATTCCACTCCCTAAATCTGCTGCATTATAAATCAAACAATTCCCTTGGCCTACCCACGAATGACTTCGTCTCATCGATCAGGAAGGACGTTATTTCCACCAATCGATTGACCAGTGGTCCGGATCCATCCAGAGAATGCAATATTTGATTCTGATGGAGAATTTCGAAATAATATATGTTCTGTGAATCTGACTAAACCATCTTCATTTTATCCAGCCAATTTCTACGTTCCCACTTCGAACTTCCCTTGATATATCTGGACCCCTTCAATGTTCAAATAACTTATAAATAGACACGAGACGTCACTGACCTCGAAAACATTTGAAATTCGAAATGGGTCGCACAAGAGCGTTATTGATTGGCTGATCTAATTAATGGGCACCATATTAGGAGGAAGGACGCCGCTAATAGAGGATGATGTCACTTTATGTGACTTCACTCGCAATCGATGTGTACGTTCTGATTGGTTCTTCTGTCGTTAGCTGGTGAAATTTACACCTCGGATTTTGAACGCTGAAGGGGTCAGATAAATCAAGGCAGGTTCGAATTCTGATTGGTCAGCTAATCAGCGTGTGACCTTTTTGTCGGAGGCGTGTCGCGACTGATCAATCAGAATTGAGAAAGAAGCCGGCCATCATCTCGGTGAGCCGGGATGAACGGACAGTGGCGTTGGATATTGAATCGCCCGGCAAAGGTATAAAATTGCACAAATTTACTAATTTGACGACGGGAATATATAGAGTGACACTTGTAGAATATGCTGACGTATTTTGTTTGGAGGTAAACGGTTTATTTTCCGTTTCACCCATAGTGCGTTTCACACCTTGGTGTATTTTTATATAAAGCATGGGGTTATATATAGAGACACCATATTTCGACATTTCACCCTAATACCACCGCCCACACCCCCCAAAACTCTTGTTTTGACGGCCTGTGGCTTTTCGGTATCAGAGGATCAGACACTTTGCTTACTTGATATGTTGGTTACACATCCTCTATAAATCGAGCCAATCAGTGAGCGCATTCATCCAGCTAGCTCATTACGCCAATCCGCTGCGAGGTTTGAATTTTGACGGGTTTGAATTTCATCTCTGGCCAACGACTTTTGACGTCCGGCTTGAAACGACATCGGGTATCAAAATAAAATCGCAGATTTTGGGTAGCTACATGATAATTCATAACAGCGGCGGTACATAATATGGGGATTTAGAATTGACCTGGACCTGGCAAATATGAGGGTTTAATGGGAAGACAACGTTCCAAAAAGAAGAACTAGCGTTGGTCGTCTGAATCATTTCCAGCAATGTTCAAATGATAGGGTGGAATCTAGCTCAATATACTCAACCTGAATTTGTAGTTAAACTATAAAAGGCAATAAAAATAAACTCATATCAACTGGAAGAGCAACAGCTTCTGTTAGCGCAACGGGCCGAAGCATTCAACAGCCCTAACGGGGGGTCATTTTCGTATATTCTGTATGCTGCTTATTTACATTGGTTGTCCATTTTGCTTCTCATACCTACCGGTACATAATTTGCGTGTCCAAAATGTCCAACTTTTGTATGTAGTAACTCCCCATTAACAGATCCAGCGATAGCTCACGTCAAGGTTTTGATGAAGAGGCTTCAGAGCTCAGAAAGATGGTGTATGTTCACACCCACACATATATATATTGTCCTAGAAACTTTGAATCTATATCACGCATTCTCATGACAAAGAATACTTCTCATCTACAAACCAACATATTGATCATATCTGAGTCAGGTCATGTACATCTAGCCTAGACTTTCACTGCCATATCCGCTGCATTATGAATCGTTCAATCTCGTGCGAAAAGTCATAAAGTCTCGACCCATCCATCATGAATGAGTAGCAAAGGGCAGTCTTGCTTCTGCAGTGAATATTTAAAGAATTATCTGGGTCGCCGACCTCCAAGCCTTCATGATCAATCTGGTTAATGATCCTATACAACACCATGAACTCTTGAATACGAATTTTTTTTAGGTATTTTAGGCATAGTAACGATTTCCAATCTACATGTGTGTATGAGAAATGTTTGGTTGCGAGAAAGTATGAAAAGAAAATATGAAAAACTGTTTATACAAGCAAGATTCTCGATCCATCATGAAGACTTGACTGAGTGGTTATTGGTATCAGAATTTTGGCATAAATACCATACCATTCGTTTTGAAAGATGGAAAAGTAGTATATAAAGCTGAAATGTCTTAGTATTTGTGGTGGGGGTGAGGCGACGATCCAATATGAAGACTTGTCTGAGTAGATAACTGTATTAAGCCCGGCGCACACGAGAGCTATCAGCTGAGCTGACCGCCTCAATTGCCGGTCAGCTCAGGGGCTAGCTCTCGTGTGCGGGCAGTTTTTGGTGAGTTTTTGGCCTCGCGAGGCCGGGGGAAAAATATCAAACTTGTTTGATAATTTCGCCTCGCGAGGCCAAATCCTCAGCGTGTGCGGCGAACGCAAGCCAACAGCTCAGCAGTTTTACCGGACCGGCCAATGAATCGCATGTTATTTTCACTCGATTCATACGCTCGACTCTTCAAAATGGACTTGAAGAAGACGTTATGCGGGAACTGAAATCAATTTCTTGAAACTTTTGCTCACCGTGTGCGCTGAAACAACAAGAGAGCTAGCCGCTGAGCTGACAGGCAATTGAGGCCGTTAGCTCAGCTGATATCTCTCGTGTGCGCCGGGCTTTAGTTTGTATATTGGTATACATATAATTAAACGCAACAATAGTTCACCACACAGACAAATATACTGACTGCATATTTCTAAAAACATCACAAGAACCTATAGTGATCCCTGTGACGATTTGTATCCCAGCTGCGTTTTTAGTGTAGCTGTTTATGTGTGCATCTTGAATGGCATAACCACACGGCCTCTAGCACCGGCTTGAGCGATATTATATACAAATATTTTAGAGCGATGATATAATAGCCCTATCAAGTCGTCTGATGGAAACTGATCAATTATGTGACAGCCAGATAGGAAAAAACGACCCAAACAAGGAAGTATTTATACAATGCAAGTTCTTATACAGAAAAAATATCTGTGAGGTCCGACGCCGACCAAGCGCTTCATTCTCCACCATGTTTACAAGTCACAGAAAATCACAGCGATTTTCGTATTACTATTCGTACTATTCATTTTAAAAGATAGGTTAGTACAACGCGCGTCTATAACTAACGTATAGTTTAACTAAACTTGTGTGAATCCATGGTACAAATAAATAATTCAATCTGAATCATACATATCTCATCAAAGATTTCACCACGTAAGAATAGTATGACAAACTCGGTGAACTTTCAGATCTTTAACTATGTATAGAATTGCAAGCGGTTCAATATTCGAAGCGGTTCAATAAGTATTTCACAGAAGAGCGCACAAACGTTATCGCTGTAGCTAACTTTGTGTATATGTGGACAAATAGCATTGTGTATGTGGACACACTCGGCGGCGCAAACCATACCCCGAATCGGGTGGTGTATTGACGTCCATCTCTGTTCGTGAACAGATTCCATAGCTTTTTTAAAAAGTCTCTATTCACAGAAATCACTGCAGGTCGATTGATGTTGGCGTGTTAATATAGATTGGTTTGCTGTTTGCATTCCGACAAAGCCAAGAACAGTAAAGTATACAGGGGGAAAAGTGTATAATTACCCAGAACGAGCATGGTAATAATTCTGTAGGCGTGTAGAAAACCCGGTCATTGTATCTATTGATCCATTGTATCACGGAGAAGCAGACTTCCCTGCTCTACACAATTACTGGCTTTTAATGAGGAATCGAAATACGTTACATATGCATATACTGGGAGGCTTGATGATATATAGGAGAGAGGTTTAGACCCTGAAACCGTGATAATGAATGACACTTCAACCACAACGCTGCTATCACGCGATATGTTAAATGGAGAGATAGCTCTTCCAGTCGAGCAGTTCTCTTTACACCATTAACAACTATGTAAGATGAAAACTACAGGAAGACTAAATTAGGTTCTTGCTGGAATAAAAAAATGTCAAAAAAAACAAATATATGCATTCAGATGACCTGTGCTATTTCTGTATCAGTTTGTACAGTGAGGCTTGCTGATATCAACAGAACAGATACAGAGCATGGTTTACGGAACAGGTTTACATATGAGTTGAGTGAATATGATTTAACGTCGCTTTCAACACAATTCCATTCATATCACGACGTTTGGTTCCTATTCCTTTTCACACCCGGAAACCACACGGGTAGGTTCTATTGCTTTTCACATCCAGTGAACCCCAATGGTGCCCCGGTTAGTCGCCTCTTACGACAAGCTCTCTGGGGAACTGAGGCCTATTCTTATCATGACATGAAGTATGCACAACGAAACTCCAGGGAGCCCACGGGGCCGGTTGATTTCATTGAGAACACGTTAATGGAATAGGCGCCTTTACGTTTATGTGGCGATTGATGTAAAATCGCCGAAATCCAGACAGACGCAGTGAAGATGATCAGTGGTCACACCGTAGGAAACCGGCAACCGAAAAATACATTTCCAACATCACGAGCTTACAGAGACAATAACATACATCAAAATGTGTTCCAGGGTAATATGAATACCAGCTTTTCGATTCAAGGTGGCAAAATTGTCATGGAACATGCAAGTTAATTGAATAATAACCGTCGCTGAAAGTTGAGAAGTTGAAGGTCGTTGCCAATAAATCCTATACGAGTTTTCGACATCGGGTGTCCTTTAAATCGAGTTGCATAATTTATAATCAGCGGAGTCGTTCTGATCATATGAATCCCAATGCTCTTCGGTAGCACTGATCTTGGTAAATACTCAAAGTGTTCCCGCAATGCTCGGGCCTGAAGGTTCAAATTTTAACGTAAAATTGCAATTTAAAATGAAGCCCAATGAAGTACGGAGCAAACAATTTACGTTTGCACGATGAAAGGGCTCAATTATGACCAGGAACGCTATTTAGCCCACATTGATCACGCAATGAATTTCGTCAAGGCGATCGACAAATTATCCAACACGATCAAATCAGACGCAAAAGAACTATTTATATAACACCTTCGGTTTCAAACAAAAATTGTTTATCCTCAATAAAGACATTGGTCACTCGGTCTGATGATCTTCAACAACCCTCTTAAAACGCAAATGTTAGATTTAACATCTAGAGGGTTGGAAGAGGGAACGCATTTAGAAGGTGTTGTTTCCCCACTTTTAAGTGTTGGATGCAACAGCCTAAAATGTTGCATTTAACACTTAAAAGTGGTGAATACAACACTTTCTAAATGCTTTCCCTCCTCCAACCCTCTAGATGTTAAATCTAACATTTGCGTTTTGAGAGTGAAGTTTTCAGTCATGACGGTGTCCCGGAGTCATGATTGTGTGCCTAAATGATAGGTCGTCATGTCACCTTTTTCGTGCTGCCTGACTGAATCACCATATCTGGATTTTGGTATGGAAGCAATTCCCAATATTTGGATCTAGAAATGATCTCGACTCTTTCCAGACTCTATTTTGAATTGTAGATTCACTAGGAAAGGGTTTCTCTTACCGGGCACCTTGCGAGCATACACTCCAAGGCGTTCTTCATATTTGAAATTGCATCGGATATAAACATATTCCAAACGGAAGTATAACTGCGGTATGATAAAGATATATAGCGAGGAGTCCATGGCGCTGACCAAATGCTATATTATTAGTAAGACAATACAATAAGTTTGATAAATGCAAAATATGCTCCTACCTTTGTTGCTAGTGATGTTTCGTATAATCCACACTCGTCACACACTATACGTTCACAGTCCACACATACATTTTGTCCGTCGCGCGTGCCATCTTCGCGCGTAAGTAATTCCACTTTATGGCAGATTGGGCAGAGATTTCTACCCTTCTGTTCCTGTGCGGCCACTGACCGTTTGTGGACGACACTTTGTGCATAGCAGGCGTAATCCTCTTCCAGTTTCCTGCAAGATGAACAAAAATACAAAATGTTTGAGAAACTAATGAATAAATGAGAATGAAAAAGAATTACAAAGCATGAGACTGCCACACCCGAATTTCATGGACGGTCCTTGAATATTATTTCCAGAGACCGGTGATACGTTTTTCTTTAAACATCATTAATTCGGTTAAACAATAATCTAATTGAAGGCGAGAGAAGTTGGATTAAGATTGCACAAGAAAACCACGAAGCCATTACGATTTGGTATCAAATCAGTGTAAAGAGGAAATGTTTCGAAATCATATTATTATCGTTGATACACTCTCAGAAATATTCAGGTAAAAGGGCTGATTACCTGAATTTCAGGGAAAAGATCCCTGATTGAGAGGATTTTCTCTGAAATTCAGGCAAATTTATCACCCTGATTAGCAAGTTCCCGACCCTACGCAAAATCCCCTAAAATTCAGGTAATTTAGCTTTAATTCATGGTTGATATAGCTGAATTTCAGGAAATTATCCCTGGATTTCAGGTAAAATCCCTGAGATTGAGTTGTGGATGTGCAACCTGATCTATTCAGGGTTATTCCCTGAATATTTCTGAGAGTGTATTGTTGACCACCGGCATGTATGCAATCAATGGAACAACGGGATGTCTGTCGGCATCCCTGAAAACTGTTGACCACTTCTCTCCTGCAAGAAAGTGGCTTAACACTTTCGAGCTAATGTTATCTTATAATTAGGTTTATCAATTATAGACGCTGTAATTCAGTAAGATCGATCCGAAATATGATATTTGTGACATAAACCCCTTTGTCCTCCATAATGTATACATATTCAAATAAGGCAGACGGACAAGCAGGCAGACAGACACACATAACTAGTATATGTATGCCGTATGGAGAAGGAGTGCACATCATGTATGGTTGTCTCCATAAGCCGTATGGATCATGTCTTAAATATAAAATTCAATTATCAGTCGCAGGGAAGACCTTGAGAGTCCAGAATGCGAAATCAACTAAACTCGGATTGGCACGAACCGTACAATCAAGCGATCGCAAGACTATATATTTATTATTTGCCAAGACCTTTCTTGAGACTCGTTATTCGAGGTACCAATTATAGGCTAGACATAAATAAACGAGGATCTAGATTTCTTATAGTATCAAATAGCTTTTTCGAACTACTAGTGCACAATAAAGAAAATTTAATTCTATCACTTATATCCTCCAATCTCAATAATTAGGCCAGAGAGCAAATGATCCGTCTGAAGTTTTTCTTCTTCTTTTTTCGGTTCAACTCCATTAACAAGATTCATCTATAAAGGACGTCTAAACCCATTACACTGAGAGCCGTCTCCGAGAGAAATTGGCCTGAATTTAGAATTAAGCCGGAGAGAATGACAATTGGCAGGGAGAATATCCCAAAGGTTTGCATGAGATCGGGTCGAGTATTCAACACTGAGCTATAGATGTACTGACCCGCAATGCAGTAAACATTTCCATTCTGACTTGAGATACAGAAGATGCAAAAGGATGAACAAATCGATACTGGATCGACAGGGGGAATGGCGAGATTTAGACCGAATTACAGACAAGCCCTACAGTCCTCTTGACCCGAAATAAACGTATATCATCTCCACCAATTATTCAGCGTGACAATGCGAAGGTGCATTAATATTGGTAGCGTGTACGCTGTATTCTATCGGCCTAAATCGGCTTAGCTGACATCCACAAGGCTATATGTGCTTGTCAGTTCCTCAGATACTCGAAGTCTTCGCTTCGAGATCCGATAGTATGTCTGTATCTTGGGCATGGTATGTTCACGCCTATTTAGCCCGATTTTATTGGTCATCCATTCCTTTTTAGCCAGACAATCTTGTAGGCTGACGACCTGGACTCACAATCCCAGTGCAAATAGTAAAACAATGAGCATCGTGTTCACTGTCTGGCCAACATGCTGATTGCACGTGACAAAAACGTTGCAGCATTTGAACACGTGGAATCAATCTTCCTCGTTCAAAACAAATAAACTATTTTGTGTTTTTGTTTTTGTAGCTTTCACTGGCTATACTTCTACCAATTTCCCCCAATAAACCAATCAAAACACCAGATTTCTTTTTGAAAATTGAACTGACCAATCGAGAGTATCCCATGGATTTCGACATTTCAAAATCCTGGATAGCGTGAAGGGCATATCGTGTTCACGCATATTTATCATGCTATTACCGGTGCTCCAGGAGACAAACAGACACCCAGTCTGATGATCCGACAACCTGGACGTACAGACGGTGTGCAAACAGTAGAAGGATGAGCATCGTATCTTCTGTCTTTCCAAGTTGTCCTTCCCAAAGCAAAGGTAACACACGTGACATTAATATCTCAGCCGTTGTAGATGTCAACCCCATCCTCCTCGTTCTTTTTAAGGTCCTTTAACTCACACACCCATTGCCGTCAACAATAAAGACTTTCCACGTTCATGATCGGAAATCAACTAAACTCGGATTGGCACGAACCGTACAACAAGCAATCCAAGATGCTATATTTATTATTTGCCTATCCTGAGACCAATTATATGGGGTACCATTATATGGCTAGACATAAATAAACGAGGATCTAGATTTCTTATAGCATCAAATAGCTTTTTTCAAATTACTGGTACACAATAAAGATAATTTAATTCTATCATTTATATTCTCCAATCTCAATATTTAGTCCAGAGAGCAAATGATCGGTCTGAATTATTTCTTCTTCTTTTTTTGGTTCAACTCCATTAACAAGATTCATGTATAAAGGACGTCTAAACTCATTACACCGAGAGCCGTCTCCGAGAGAAATTGGCCTGAATTTAGAATTAAGCCAGAGAGGGTGAGAATTGGCAGGAAGAATATCCCAAAGGTTTGCATGAGATCGGGTCGAGTATTCAACACTGAGCTATAGATGTACTGACCCGCAATGCTGTAAACATTTCCATTCTGACTTGAGATACAGAAGATGCAAAAGGATGAACAAATCGATACTGGATCGACTGGGGTAATGGCGAGATTTAGACCGAATTACAGACAAGCCCTACAGTCCTCTTGACCCGAAATAAACGTATATCATCTCCACCAATTATTCAGCGTGACAATGCGAAGGTGCATTAATATTGGTAGCGTGTACGCTGTATTCTATCGGCCTAAATCGGCTTAGCTGACATCCACAAGGCTATATGTGCTTGTCAGTTCCTCAGATAGTCGAAGTCTTCGCTTCGAGATCCAATAGTATGTCTGTATCTTGGGGCATGGTATGTTCACGCCTATTTACCCCGATTTTATTGGTCATCCATTCCTTTTTAGCCAGACAATCTTGTAGGCTGACGACCTGGACTCACAATCCCAGTGCAAATAGTAAAACAATGAGCATCGTGTTCACTGTCTGGCCAACATGCTGATTGCACGTGACAAAAACGTTGCAGCATTTGAACACGTGGAATCAATCTTCCTCGTTCAAAACAAATAAACTATTTTGTGTTTTTGTTTTTGTAGCTTTCACTGGCTATACTTCTACCAATTTCCCCCAATAAACCAATCCAAACACCAGATTTCTTTTTGAAAATTGAACTGACCAATCGAGAGTATCCCATGGATTTCGACATTTCAAAATCCTGGATAGCGTGAAGGGCATATCATGTTCACGCATATTTATCATGCTATTACCGTGCTCCAGGAGACAAACAGACACCCAGTCTAATGAGCCGACAACCTGGACGAACAAACGGTGTGCAAATAGTAGAAGGATGAGCATCGTATCTTCTGTCTTTCCAAGTTGTCCTTCCCAAAGCAAAGGTAACACACGTGACATTAACATCTCAGCCGTTGTAGATGTCAACCCCATCCTCTTCGTTCTTTTTAAGGTCCTTTAACTCACACACCCATTGCCGTCAACAATAAAGACTTTCCACGTTCATGATCGGAAATCAACTAAACTCGGATTGGCACGAACCGTACAACAAGCAATCCAAGATACTATATTTATTATTTGCCTTTCCTGAGACCAATTATATGGATAGACATAAATAAACGAGGATCTAGATTTCTTATAGCATCAAATAGCTTTTTTCAAATTACTGGTACACAATAAAGATAATTTAATTCTATCACTTATATTCTCCAATCTCAATATTTAGTCCAGAGAGCAGATGATCGGTCTGAATTATTTCTTCTTCTTTTTTTGGTTCAACTCCATTAACAAGATTCATGTATAAAGGACGTCTAAACTCATTACACCGAGAGCCGTCTCCGAGAGAAATTGGCCTGAATTTAGAATTAAGCCAGAGAGGGTGAGAATTGGCAGAAAGAATATCCCAAAGGTTTGCATGAGATCGGGTCGAGTATTCAACACTGAACTATAGATATACTGACCCGCAATGCTGTAAACATTTCCATTCTGACTTGAGATACAGAAGATGCAAAAGGATGAACAAATCGATACGGATCGACTGGGGGAATGGCGAGATTTAGACCGACTTACAGACATGCCCCACAGTCCCCTTGACCCGAGATAAATGTATAGCATCTTCACTGATTATTCACCTTGACAATGAGTAGCATTGGTATTGGTACAGTGACACTACATGTACGCTATATTCTATCGGACTAAATCGTCTTAGCTGACGAGAGGCCGTTCGTCCACAAGGCTGTTTATGCTTGTCAGTTCCTCAGATGGTCGAAATCTTCGCTTTGGGATCCAATACTGTGTCTGTACTCTGGAGCATGGTATGTTCACGCCTATTTACCCCGGTTTCATTGGTCCTCCGTTCCTTTTTAGCCAGACAATCTTGTAGGCTGACGACCTGGACTCACAATTCCAGTGCAAATAGTAAAACAATGAGCATCGTGTTCATTGTCTTGCCAACATGTTTATTGCACGTGACAACAACATTGCAGCCTTTGAACAAGTGGAATCAATCTTCCTCGTTCAAAAAAAAAAAAAACTATTTTGTGTTTTTGTGTTTGTAGCTTTCATTGGCTAGACTTCTTCCAATTTTCTCCAATAAGCCAATCAAAACACTAGATTTCATTTTGAAAGATGGACTGACCAATCGAGTGTATTGAAATAGAAGATACGCCTTGTTTTGATAAAACATCCCATGGATTTCGACATTCAGTAGACAATTGTCGTCCATTTGGATATTTCAACATCCAGGATAGAGAGAAGTGCATAGCATGTTCACGCATATTTACCATGCTATTACCAGTGCTCCAGGAGACAGAGAGACACCTCGTCTGAAGAGCCGACAACCTGGACGGACAAACGATGTACAAATAGTAGATGGATGAGCATCGTATCTTCTGTCTTTACAATTTGTCCTTCCCAGAGCAAAGGTAACACACGTGACATTAACATCTTAGCCGTTGCAGATGCCGAACCCATCCTCCTCGTTCTTTTTAAGGTCCTTTAACTCACAAACCCATTGCCGTCAACAATAAAGACGTCTCACGTTCATGATCGGAAATCAACTAAACTCGGATTGGCACGAGTCGTACAATCAAGCAATCCAAGTCAATATATTTATTATTTGCCATGGCCTTTCCTGACTCATCATCTGGGGTACCAATTATATGACTAGACATAAATAAACGAGGATCTAGATTTCTTATAGTATCAAATAGCTTTTTTCAAATTACTAGTACACAATAAAGACAATTTAATTCTATCACTTATATCCTCCAATCTCAATAATTAGGCCAGGGAGCAAATGATCGGTCTGAAGTTTTTCTTCTTCTTTTTCGGTTCAACTCCATTAACAAGATTCATGTATAAAGAACGTCTAAACCCATTACACTAAGTGCCCTCTCCGAGAGAAATTGGCCTGAATTTAGAATTAAGCCGGATAGGATGACAATTGGCAGGGAGAATATCCCTACGGTTTGCATGAGATCGGGTCGAGTATTCAACACTGAGCTATAGATGTACTGACCCGCAATACTGTAAACATTTCCATTCTGATTTGAGATACAGGAGATACAAAAGGATGAACAAATCGATACTGGATCGACTGGGGTAATGGTGAGATTCAGACCGAATTACAGACATGCCCCTCAGTCCCCTTGACCCGAGATAAATGTATAGCATCTTCACTGATTATTCACCTTGACAATGAGTAGCATTGGTATTGGTACCGTGGCACTACATGTACGCTATATTGTATCGGACTAAATTGGTTCAGCTGACGAGGGGCCGTTCGTCCTCAAGGCTGTATGTACTTGTCAGTTCCTCAAATAGTCGAAGTCTTCGCTTTGGGATCCAATACTGTGTCTGTATCCTGCAGCATGGCATGTTCACGCCTTTTTACCCCGGTTTTATTAGTTCTCCGTTCCCTTTTAGACAGACAATCTAATAGGATGACGACCTGGACGCACAATCCCAGTGCAAATAGTAAACAATGACATCGTATTTACTCTCTTGCCATGATGCTCATTCCACGAGACAACAACATTGCAGCCTTCGAAAAAGTGGAATCAATGTTCCTCGTTCAAAAAAAATAAACTATTTCGTGTTTTTGTTTTTGTTGCTTTCATTGGTTAGACTTCTTCCAATTTTCTCCAATAAGCCAATCAAAACACTAGATTTCATTTTGAAAACTGACCAATCGAGCGTATCCCATGGATTTAGACATTTCAAAATCCAGGATAGAGAGAAGAGCGTAGCATGTTCACGGATATTTATCATGCTATTACAGGTGCTCCAGGAGACAGACACTTCGTCTGATGAGCCGATAACCTGCATGGATGGGCAAACGATGTACAAATAGTAGATGGATGAGCATCGTATCTTCTGTCTTTCCAATTTGTCCTTCCCAGAGCAAATGTAACACACGTCACATTAACATCTTAGCCGTTGTAGATGTCAAACCCATCCTCCTCGTTCTTTTTAAGGTCTTTTAACTCACAAACCCATTGCCGTCAACAATAAAGACGTTCCACGTTCATGATCGGAAATCAACTAAACTCGGATTAGCCCGAACCGTACAATCAAGCAATCCAAGGCAATATATTTAATATTTGCCATGACCTTTCCTGACACTCATTATCTGGGATACCATTATCTGGTTAGACATAAATAAACGAGGATCTAGATTTCTTATAAAATAGCTTTTTTCGAATTACTAGTACACAATAAAGTTTATTTAATTCTACCACTTGTATTTTCCAATCTCAATAATTAGGCCAGAGCGGTCTATCGTTTTTCTTTCTTTTTTCGGTTCAACTCCATTAACAAGATTCATGTATAAAGGACGTCTAAACTCATTACACCGAGAGCCGTCTCCGAGAGAAATTGACCTGAATTTAGAATGAAGCCGGAGAGGATGAGAATTGGCAGGAAGAATATCCCAAAGGTTTGTATGAGTTCGGGTCGCGTATTCAACACTGAGCTATAGATGTACTGATCCGCAATGCTGTAAACATTTCCATTCTGACTTGAGATACAGAAGATGCAAAAGGATGAACAAATCGATACTGGATCGACTGGGGTAATGGTGAGATTCAGACCGAATTACAGACATGCCCCTCAGTCCTCTTGACCCGAGATAAAAGTATATCATCTCCACTGATTATTCAAAGTGACAATGCGGAGTAGCATTGATATTGGTACCGTGGCACTACATGTACGCTATATTCTATCGGACTAAATCGGTTCAGCTGACGAGGGGCCGTTCGTCCTCAAGGCTGTATGTACTTGTCAGTTCCTCAAATAGTCGAAGTCTTCGCTTTGGGATCCAATACTGTGTCTGTATCCTGCAGCATGGCATGTTCACGCCTTTTTACCCCGGTTTTATTAGTTCTCCATTCCTTTTTAGACAGATAATCTAATAGGATGACGACCTGGACGCACAATCCCAGTGCAAATAGTAAACAATGACATCGTATTTACTCTCTTGCCATGATGCTCATTCCACGAGACAACAACATTGCAGCCTTCGAAAAAGTGGAATCAATGTTCCTCGTTCAAAAAAAATAAACTATTTCGTGTTTTTGTTTTTGTTCCTTTCATTGGCTAGACTTCTTCCAATTTTCTCCAATAAGCCAATCAAAACACTAGATTTCATTTTGAAAACTGACCAATCGAGTGTATCCCATGGATTTAGACATTTCAAAATCCAGGATAGAGAGAAGAGCGTAGCATGTTCACGGATATTTATCATGCTATTACAGGTACTCCAGCAGACAGACACCTCGTCTGATGAGCCGATAACCTGTATGGATGGACAAACGATGTACAAATAGTAGAAGGATGAGCATCGTATCTTCTGTCTTTCCAATTTGTCCTTCCCAGAGCAAATGTAACACACGTCACATTAACATCTTAGCCGTTGTAGATGTCAAACCCATCCTCCTCGTTCTTTTTAAGGTCTTTTAACTCACAAACCCATTGCCGTCAACAATAAAGACGTTCCACGTTCATGATCGGAAATCAACTAAACTCGGATTAGCCCGAACCGTACAATCAAGCAATCCAAGGCAATATATTTAATATTTGCCATGACCTTTCCTGACACTCATTATCTGGGATACCATTATATGGTTAGACATAAATAAACGAGGATCTAGATTTCTTATAGTATCAAATAGCTTTTTTCGAATTATTAGTACACAATAAAGTTTATTTAATTCTACCACTTGTATTTTCCAATCTCAATAATTAGGCCAGATAGCAACTGAGCGGTCTATCGTTTTTCTTTCTTTTTTCGGTTCAACTCCATTAACAAGATTCAAGTATAAAGGACGTCTAAACTCATTACACCGAGAGCCGTCTCCGAGAGAAATTGGCCTGAATTTAGAATTAAACCGGAGAGGATGACAACTGGCAGGAAGAATATCCCAAAGGTTTACATGAGATCGGGCCGAGTATTCAACACTGAGCTATAGATGTGCTGACCCGCAATGCTGTAAACATTTCCATTCTGACTTGAGATACAGAAGATGCAAAAGAATGAACAAATCGATACTGGATCGACTGGGGGAATGGCGAGATTTAGACCGAATTACAGACATGGCCCACAGTCCTCTTGACCCGAAATAAACGTATATCATCTCCACCAATTATTCAGCGTGACAATGCGAAGGTGCATTGATATTGGCAGCGTGGCACTACATGTACGCTGTATTCTATCGGCCTAAATCGGCTTAGCTGACGTCGCCCACAAGGCTGTATGTGCTTGTCAGTTTCTCAGATATTCGAAGTCTTCGCTTCGAGATCCAATAGTATGTCTGTATCCTGTGGCATGGTATGTTCACGCTTATTTACCCCGGTTTTGTTAGGTCCCCATTCCTTTTTAGACAGACAATCTAATAGGCTCACGACCTGGACTCACAATCCCACTGTAAATGTTAAAAGAATGAGATTCGGGTTCACTGTCTTGCCAACATGTTCATTCGACGTGACAACAACATTGCAGCCTTCGAAAAAGTGGAATCAATGTTCTTCGTTCAAAAAAAAATAAACTATTTTGTGTTTTTGTTTTTGTAGCTTTCATTGGCTAGACTTCTTCCAATTTTCTCTAATAAACCAATCAAAACATTAGGTTTCTTTTTGCAAATTGAACTGACCAATCGAGTGTATCGAAATTGGAATATAAGCCTTGTTTTGATCAAACATCCCTTGGATTTCGACATTCAGAAGACAATTTTCGTCCATTTGGAGCATTGCAGCCTTCGAAAAAGTGGAATCAATGTTCTTCGTTCAAAGAAAAACAAACCATTTTGTGTTTTTGTTTTTGTAGCTTTCATTGGCTAGACTTCTTCCAATTTTCTCCAATAAGCCAATCAAAACACTAGATTTCATTTTGAAAGATGGACTGACCAATCGAGTGTATTGAAATGGAAGATACGCCTTGTTTTGATAAAACAACCCATGGATTTCGACATTCAGAAGACAATTGTCGTCCATTTGGATATTTCAAAATCCAGGATAGAGAGAAGGGCGTAGCATGTTCACGCATATTTATCATGCTATTACAGGTGCTTCAGGAGACGGACAGACACCTCGTCTGATGAGCCGACAACCTGGACGGCCAAACGATGTACAAATAGTAGAAAGATGAGCATCGTATCTTCTGTCTTTCCAATTTGTCCTTCCCAGAGCAAAGGTAACACACGTGACATTGACATCTTATCCGTTGTAGAGGTGAAACACATCCTCCTCGTTCTTTTTAAGGTCCTTTACCTCACAAACCCATTGTCGTCAAAAGTAAAGACGTTTCACGTTCATGATCGGAAATCAAGTAAACTCGCATTGGCACGAACCGTACAATCAAGCAATCCAAGACTATATATTGATTATTTGCCTTGACCTTTCCTGAGACTCATTATCTGGGGAACCATTATTTGGCTATAGACATAAATACACGAGGATCTAGATTTCTTATAGTATCAAATAGCTTTTTTCAAATTACTAGTACACAATAAAGATAATTTAATTCTATCCCTTATATCCTCCAATCTGAAAAATTAGTCCAGAGAGCAAATGATCGGTCTGACGTTTTTCTTCTTCTTTTTTCGGTTCAACTCCATTAACAAGATTCATGTATAAAGGACGTCTAAACTCATTACACCGAGAGCCGTCTCCGAAAGAAATTGGCCTGAATTTAGAATTAAGCCAGAGAGGATGACAATTGGCAGGAAGAATATCCCAAAGGTTTGCATGAGATCGGGTCGAGTATTCAACACTGAGCTATAGATATACTGACCCGCAATGCTGTAAACATTTCCATTCCGACTTGAGATACAGAAGATGCAAAAGGATGAACAAATCGATACTGGATCGACTGGGGGAATGGCGAGATTTAGACCGAATTACAGACATGCCCCACAGTCCCCTTGACCCGAGATAAACGTATATCATCTTCACTGATTATTCACCGTGACAGAGCGGAGGAGCATTGGTATTGGTACTGTGGCACTACATGTACGCTATATTCTATCGGACTAAATCGGTTTAGCTGACGAGGGGCCGTTCGTCCACAAGGCTGTATGTCCTTGTCAGTTCCTGAGATATTCGAAGTCTTCGCTTCGAGATCCAATGGTATGTCTATATCCTGGGGCAGGGTATGTTCACGCCTTTTTACCCCGGTTTCATTGGTTCTCCATTCCTTTTTTCCAGACAATCTTGTAGGCTGACGACCTGGACTCACAATTCCAGTGCAAATAGTAAAACAATGAGCATCGTGTTCACTGTCTTGCCAACAAGCTCAGTCCACGTGACAACAACAATGCAGCCCTCGAAAAAGTGGAACCAATGTTCTTCGTTCAAGAAAAATAAACTACTTTGTGTTTTTGTTTTTGTAGCTTTCATTGGCTAGAATTCTTCCAATTTTCTCCAATAAACCAATCAAAACACTAGATTTCATTCTGAAAGATGAACTGACCAATCGACTGTATTGAAATGGAAGATATGCCTTGTTTTGATAAAACATCCCATGGATTTCGACATTCAGTAGACAACTGTCGTCCATTTAGATATATCAAAATCCAGGATAGAGAGTAGGGCGAGCATGTTCACGCATGATCTTACCGGTGCTCCAGGAGACGGACAGACACCTCGTCTGATGAGCTGACAACCTGGACGGACGAACGATGTAGAAATAGTAGAAGGACGAGCATCGTATCTTCTGTCTTTCCAATTTGTCCTTCCCAGAGCAAAGGTGACACACGTGACATTAACATCTTAGCCGTTGTAGATGTCAACCCCATCCTCTTCGTTCTTGTTAAGGTCCTTTAACTCACAAACCCATTGCCGTCCACATATACATTCTACGTTTATCTAAACTCGGAATGGCACGAACCGTACAATCAAGCAATCCATGACTATATACTTATTATTTGCCATGACCTTTCCTGAGACTCCTTATCTGGGGTACCATTATATGGCTAGACATAAATAAACGAGGATCGAAATTTCTTATAGAATCAAATAGCTTTTTTTTCAAATTACTAGTACACAATAAAGATAATTTAATTCTATCACTTATATTCTCCAATCTCAGTAATTAGGCCAGAGAGCAAATGATCCGTCTGAAGTTTTTCTTCTTCCTTTTTTGGTTCAACTCCATTAACAAAATTCATGTATAAAGGACGTCGAGAGCCCACTCCGAGAGAAATTGGCCTGAATTTAGAATTAAGCCGGAGAGGATGAGAATTGGCAGGAAGAATATCCCAAAGGTTTGCATGAGATCGGGTCGAGTATTCAACAATGAGCTATAGATGTACTGACCCGCAATGCTGTAAACATTTCCATTCCGACTTGAGATACAGAAGATGCAAAAGGATGAACAATTCGATACTGGATCGACTGGGGGAATGGCGAGATTTAGACCAAATTACAGACATGCCCGACAGTCCCCTTGACCCGAGATAAACGTATATCATCTCCACTGATTGTTCACAGTGACAAAGCGGAGGAGCATTGGTATTGGTAGTGTGGTACTACATGTACGCTATATTCTATCGGACTAAACTGGCTTAACTGACGAGGGACCGTTCGTCCACAAGGCTGTATGTGCTTGTCAGTTCCTCAGATAGTCGAATTCATCGAATTGGGATCCAATAGTATGTCTGCATCCTGGCGCATGGCATGTTCACGTCTGTTTCCCCCGGTTTCGTTGGTCTTCCATTCCTTTTTAGCCAGACAATCTAATAGGATGACGACCTTTACTCACAATCTAATGCAGATGGTAAAACAATGAGCAACGTGTTCACTGTCTTGCCAACATGCTCATTCCACGTGACAACAACATTGCAGCGTTTGAACAAGTGGGATTGATCTTCCAGAGAAAAATAACAACTATTTTGTGTTATTGTTTTTGTAGCTTTCATTGGTTAGAATTCTTCCAATTTTCTCCAAAAAGCCAATCAAAACACTAGATTTCATTTTGAAAAATGAACCGACCAATCCAATTGTCGAAACTGGAAGATACGCCTTGTTTCTGATAAAAAATTCCATGGATTTCGAAATTCAGAAGGCAACTGTGGTCCATTTAGAGATATTCAGTGTAGCGGGAAGGGCGTATCATGTTCACGCCTATTTATTATGTTACTGTAATTACCTCTCCTCTAGGCGACAGTCAGACACCCAGACTAATGAGCCGACAACCCGGACGGACAAACGATGTGCAAATATTACAAGGATGAGCATCATATTTTCTGTCTTTCCATTTTTTGAAACCCAGAGCAAAGGTAACACAAGTGACATTAACATATTAGCCGTTGTCGATATCAAACCAATCCTCTTCATTCTTTTCACATGTAACCAAGAAGAAATGTAACTTGTATTCTAGCAACCACATTAAGACCCGGGGTATCTCTACCTAGACACCCCCTCATACACATAGTAATGAATCGTGTTAATGGAAAATGACCCTGTAAATTCCAGCCAATCAGCAAATTGACATCCTGTGTGTATTGACCAATCACTTGTTTTACGCGACCATGGCATGTTATTATGAGACAACATCCCATGTGACTGACTTCCTAGTCAACATGTTATATCTGCGCCGCCTTCGCGACACGGGAACGTCATCGTGTCCACTGATGAATGTTTCGGACTGGACACGTTAATCATGTAATTCCGTTTCTATCCTCAGTTCTCATGTATGCAAGATGGTCAACGTTTCGCCTTTGGCGCAAGACTTAAACTTGACGTTATGAAGATGCCCCCGATAGCTGAGCTGAGAAAGTCGACATCTTTCAAGACGAGCGACCTGCCCTACCGGTGTGAAAGGAATCACACTTCTCAGACATTCGACCAAAACCTGGGGCATTTCCATACGAAAGAGTACTATTCGGATTTCGTGTGTATTAGGGAAACACGAATTAGATAGGTTGAGTGATAGTAAAGCGGACTAAAATTCCCAACGGACTACCTCTTCCCTTCACACCGGATATATAACATGTTTTACACAATTTTTTTTTTATTACAGGGAAGTTCGGTGCTGATGAGCTAGAATTTTTCATTCGGAAAGAACTTAATTACGCAAGATCGAATTCACCGAATATATTTAGACTCAATGTTTTTGTAAGTTACGAGCAAAACTGATCGGTCCTTCGCCAAAAGGCAGTCTGTTTACACGACATAACTTCGGCAGGGAAGTAATCAAGTACAGATTGCTTGGCATCTTTTCGCAGTTATTGCCTATATTTAGACTTTTTCGCATCCCTATTTGCATATAGATCGTTTCTTGCCAGCCATTTCTTATGAACGTAAACTTGATCTTGCAGATAATATTATGTTATCTAACCACTATGCTGATTGCTTCGGTCTTCTAGGTGTTGGAATTGTGTTAATGAATTTTTTTTCTTAAAATATATAGGGTGAACCTAACATAGATTCACGAGAAAAATCTATTCTCACGAAAGGTATAGACAGGAATGGAATTTATATGGTGTTCAAATCAGAAATCACAATCAACGTGTGACTGTAACGAATGGAATTTTACAAACTCCTAACAGCGCGTATCAGCTGAAAGACTTCCGTCTTCGCTTCAACCACTGTCCGCAATTGAAATATCGTTAACACCCCTCAGCGCTGAGATTACTCCGCAACATAAACCTTCCCTCTACCTTCTAATAGCCTTTGGTCCATCAACAAAATATATCTCAAAAGTATTTATCCAATAGCTTAGCCCGTTAAAGAGGCTAGATTCCTGAGTTTCTCTACTTTCTTAACGAACCTATTCGCGTACGGAGCTGCACCAATGTGTGATCAAACCCAGAAATTCTGAAAAATTTCTTCGGAACTGTGCTAGAGTATTCGACTGCTGTCAGGGGTTCAATGACACACCCTGTGATGAGGTTGCATCACGATGTCTTGCTGGTATCATTGGAAGGAGTTGATCGCGTGGTCGACAAGAAACTAACTTGTGTTCTTTTGAATTTTCTTGTTATGAATGTCTGAATTTAGGCGCAAATTGTTTCACGCTAACATAGAAGGCTGACGGGACTCGGATCTCTAGCCAACTAAGCTAAACTTCTTCCACATAAATAGAGATTTAATGACGGTGTTTTGTAGAACCAGGTATTTAGATTACGCGGACATGGATTTCGGATCCGAGGCCTGTATCACATATTTAACTCGATGACGTGGGTTCAACCTGAATCAACACCACCAACATGCAGCAGCTATGTAATAAATAGCTATCTAGCCATCAAACCACCCACGTAATTGTAAATGAAGATATATGAGTTAATGACACTGTCATATCAAAGAGCTTAACATTTAACGGCATGTCATTGATGTCCAAGAAGACGTCAGTCGTCAGGTAGATATGGGCGAGAAAGGTAATGACATTAGATCTCTTATAGATGTGACAGGTAATCAAAAGTGAGGGTGACATACATATACTATGGGACGTTAAGCATGATAAATGGTGATGGAATATCTGGAAATTCCTTTCTCAGATGCAGGTTTACAGCTCATCACAGGGTAATAAAAATGGTACTTAGATTATACCGGTACTAAACCCATGACTTGACGTTCGTTAAGTAGCTATAAACCACAAATCAAGTCCGATATCATTAGGCGAACATAGGTCGTACATTCATTCGGGACTTGCACAAATGCAGTCATGTGGGACATTTTGGATGAGTTCTGACAGACGTCATATGGGAGGTAACCTGCGGAAGTTTCAACGATCGCAAAAAATAACATTGGAGTCAATAAGAAATATTTTTAAAACTAACCTTTGCAGCTTGATTCTGGTGGATCAAATTCAGAAGTGTATTTATTACCTTTCAAGCGAGACAACTTGTATAATTTTCACTCATATAGAACAGACGTTATCAACGAAAAAACTAGTGTGCTCCATGCAAATCTTATGACGTCAAACGACCGGAAATCACCGAGTAGGTCACGTGATCGACACATGAGAAATAAGTGAATGCAGTAGCCAATCGTCGCCAATAAAGACGTGCCACATTCATGATCTGGATACCACATTGGCAAGGCTCTGTTAACGCCAAACTCCACCAGGTAAAATAAAAATATATAAACACAAACTCGTTATTTGCAAGAGAGAAGCAGTCATTAGTTTTCAATGATGCCGGCAAAACACCTAGTCTATTGAATGTCCTGAATTTATGATGGCAAAGATCTATTAGTATCTAAATAGCATACATACGATAAGAATGAGCGTAAAAATAATCCAGTTTCCTGTGAAAACAAAAACGTCAACAGTTTTCAGAGATAATTGTGAATAGAGCATTGCTAGGGACCGTGTGGTCATGCCATTCATGGTGTCCGCAAGAACATCTACAATAAAAGCGTGGCTGGGATACAAAGCATCACAGGGACCAGTTTTGGTTATTTTGATATTTTCAGAAATATGCAGTCCCTGGATTTGACTCTGGAGTCATATGACTTCTTGTCGGTACCATTTTGTCGGTACCATTTTGCCATCACCATTGTCATGATGCCTTTAATTACTTATTAGTTTAATTATAACTAACCAGTTATCACTATGATGAAATATTGTAAACTGGTCCCTCATGCTAATAGAAATATCCTTTAGAGATCCGCAAATGTAACGACCCGGAGATTCTAAAGCATTAAGCTATGGCATTCAAATGCTTGGTAATTTGCAGAACCCCAGTTGAAACCGTTATTGGGCATACCCATACGAAGACGATTTGTGGATCACATCTTCTGACAACAGTCGAGTCAACAAGAGGCGATCAGATATGCTTCGATATCAAAGGGAATACAGGGTCAGTATAACCCTCGTTAGTTGTACGATCGAACGCTGCACTAAAAACCCGATCAATCCTGCTAACTGAAACTGCTTAGGGAATATCAGCTTGCAATTTGGAGTGTACCCTACAACCTGAATAAGCTTAGCTATCCGGTATTATATCAATGTATCTCGATTATAACAGGATTTCGTGGACCTCGTATGTAATTCAAACCACATTATAGTATGCACTTCCGAGGTTATGGACTCCCAAGTATCATTGAGGCTGCCCGACCGTTGAAGGGCACGGGACAGGAAATATGGACCACGTCTGTATTTCCTTATTCGTGATGTTCAAATAAAGTCAAAATCAAAGCATAGCCCATGTACATTATTCTGTAGACAACGATGTGGAAATTCATTTTGATCAATTACAACACATATAAGGGAAGTGGGAAGAGGTGCCGACATACTGACAGAGCCACATGACTTCACAGTATAGTCTTCCGGTTAACCTATTCTAAAGCACATACCAAGAATCTAACGATTCGTGATATGTGTTGTATGTCAGGCACGCTTTTATTGTACCTATTCATGTGGCAACTTGGATGATATGACCACACGGCCCCTAGCACCGGAATAAGCGGTATTAGATACTTGTCAATGGAACGGAATTGACGAGAGGAATATCATGGTGTCTTACGGGTATCATTTAAAACTGTTTGTCACTTCACTCTTGTGCGAAACTACCATGTGTTTATTTTGGTTTTTGGAATTTAATGCGCCATACCAATATCAGATATGGTCCAAGTTATGGCAGGAAAGCGCGGACCTTGCCCACTGCTGCTTGAGATCATGAAGATCTGAAGGAAAAAGATAACCCTGAACGGCTGAATTAGTATAAATGATAACTGTTGTCTAAACATGCATGGTTTGATTTCACGGAGATTGATCTGGAAAAAAATTAGAATACACCATTCACCAATGTTCAATCCCCACGTTGGCTCCCATAATAAATATTATTAATTGGCACCATGGCACCAACCGACTGACCATTCAAGACTCGTACTTTTGCCCATTGAGCCAGTTTCCCTTCCAGCCTGGCTAGGAGCATCTCAGTGCTGAGTCTGTTAGAAATCTTCGATCAGATAACACGTGATTATTTCTTTGTTTTTCAAAAACACTAGACGCACAATGAATTTGATTGGCATTCTTCGACAAATAGATTCGAGTTACATAATGGAAGAAAGAAATCCGAATCCACAATCAGTAGATGAAACTGTAATATAAGCGTCAGCCCTTCTACTACACACCAAAAACTCAAACACCAGTATAGGATTTTTTTACGTTAAAAGACACGATGTTGCTCGTTCAACGGAACCGGCTAGAATGGGCTTTCTCACGGCGTCAGTCAATCTGAACTGACGCTACCCAGATACTGACCAATCAGTATCCTTGCCCCACTAATTGACCAATCAGATTTACGCTACTGCACGTGCACACTAAAACACCCCTAGCGTCAATACCTCTCCTGCCCCCCCCGATGTGTTCACGTAAATTGCCGACAATAGTTTCCTGCTATTCGGTGAAACGCAGGAAACTTCATATGCCTTCACATGACGAACCAATGGAGCTCATAAACTAGTAGGAGGATCGTGGGGACTATGAACCCTCTGGTGAATTATAGGAAACATTGTATTCCCCATGGACAAAACTCTTCACTGTGTTATATTATATCTATATACAACAGCAGACCATGAGCAATACCAGTCGCCCATTCTTATCGTTGCTATGGTGATAGCCGTGTGATGGCTATTTCCTTCCCGATTCTTGTTGATCCACGATTCCAAATTAATACCAAGAATGACTGAACGAAATAATTATTGTCGTTTATGTAAATGTCAGCGGTCGTATAGAGTAAACGGATGGCTGAAAATGGAATGATAGAGACCATGTAGTGATCCAGATCCCTAATATGGCTAGGTTAACTAATTGTGTTTATCTACAAACCAGGATGTGATAAATACGAAGGCGTACACTAGGCACTGCGTCTCCAAAGAACAGGATGGCGCCATGAGAGTGCTCCGGAGATAGAGACAAGCTTCCACAGGCAATATGAGAGGGCGACTCACAACCAAATTAACGGTGATAAGTCTGGCGAAACCACAATATCCAATATCTCGGAGTCCTGTAACTGTAATCGTGGTTTCTTGAACAAGGTGATTTAGGGATAATGCAACATAAATAGAGTATCAAAGGTATCATGTCGTAATCAAGGTTTATTAATTATTATTATTAATTTGAATTAACGATAGTGAGTGATCAGACTGCATGTGATAGTTTGCAATCATCATTCCGCTTCCCTCTTGGAGGGAACCAAATTCTTTTCTTTTTTTTTGACTTTTCAACTGATGTCTGCTTGAAATTATTGCTAACTCTACCGGAAAAAGTATTTCTATTATTGATTCGGAAATTCTTTTTGTGAACGAATCTGATGCCTATGCTTAAATGGACGATTCAGGTGTCTGCAAGGAGATACGCTTCTGGAAATTGAATTTTGTCTTTAACATGGATGATGCGCATGTGTAAATGGAAGAAATCGTACGTTCAAATAACTTCATTAAAACTGCACCTGTTGCCTCCAGTTATCCACAGGTCAAACAATCCTATAAATTGTCTCATTTTTAGGGAACAGTCTATCATGGAATGAGCGTAATACGTATCACTGATGTGAACAGCAATATATAAATCGCCTGAGCGAGAAATCAATTCCATGCTATTCCCGTTAAAAGCGGCAGCGAGCTGAACGCTTTAACTGCAAAATATCCAATCAAATCTAGTCACTGAAACCAGCGTCTAAAATAAAACTGAGCGGAGCTGCGGGACACGCAGAGGTTTGCTGTTCTCAATAACACATCATACCCTAGCTACAATGGATAGTCCTCGACATAAGGGAGTTTTGAGGATGAGAGCTGAATTCCATTCTGAATGTGCCAACAATTAAGGTTGACTATTCTTGTCAAGTTGATCTTGGGGATACAACATAACATACAACATCCCTTGGTCATAAACATGTTGAGCTGTTGTTATATTTGGTCTGACGAGGACTGTATAATCCCACACCAATAATTATACGAAGGTTGAATCAACCATGGTTCTTCGTAGTCCATATGCATCTTCGAGGGTTTAGCACACTAGGTTCATGCCAACACCAGTGGAATGAGAACTGACGATGATGTCACCATAGCTGAAACACGAACCAGAACTGGTTTAGAACTGACTTGAGATTCGATATAGCCGACTTCAGATTCAATATAATTGATACCCGCGCTGTTCCTCATATCGCAATTTTTCTTTTGCGTTTCCGCTGCTTGATGAACATGGCACTTCACATGCAAGACTCTCGGATATAAATTGAATTGATTTTTATCTCGCTTTCATGTACTGCGAGAGTTTTGTTCTCACAACACGATATATACTGTAAAATACGATAAAAGCTTGTATAATTAGCTCTCGACCAAAATTCAATATCAAACAAATCACGAAATGGAGATGTATTTCTTACATCTTATTCCCGAAACAGATTTTTCATAGTCACCTATAAAAAAATTGTTTTCCTTCAAACAGGACCTAAATATCAATCCGCAATAACATTACCCAGGCTCTGCGAACATCTGAGTCCAATGTAATATATGTGATATACTTTCCCGTCTGATCACTAGTGCCGCACTAATACGGATGGTACACTGTCAGAAATATTCAGGTAAAAGTCTTGAACTGATCAGGTTCTATATCCACAACTCAATTTCAGGGATTGTGGCTGAAATTCAGGGCTGATAACCTGAATTTCAGGATAAAGATCCCTGAATGAGAGGATTTCCCCTGAAATTCAGGGAAATTTATCACCCTGCTTAGTAAGTTCCCGATCCTATTCAGGTACGTAAAATCCCCTAAAATTCAGGTAATTTAGCTTTAATTCATGGTTGATATACCTGAATTTCAGGAAATTAGCCCTGGATTTCAGGTAAAATCCCTGAAATTGAGTTGTGGATGTGCAGCCTGATCTAGTCAGGATTATTCCCTGAATATTTCTGAGAGTGTACATTGAATCCAATTAAAAAGCTTCATTTCTATTTGAATGAATTCCGTATCACTTGATGTGTCTTTGATTTTGACGTCCATTGGAATCGGTCTCATTATTTGACCAATTTTATGGTTCAACAACAGTACCGATGTATACATGCTTAGCAAAATCAACAGGATTACATAGCATCTTCAAAATGTCGAGGTTTCTGTTTGAGCCAAATGCGAAACCTTGACCATCTTGCATAGCAGACCGACTTCCGCCCACCATCAGTGTTTTCCACAGTTACCTGGCTTTGGGAATATTTGACGGTAGATGAATTCGTATATTTTCAATAAACTATGAAATGAAACGAAACCTCTTAACGGAATAGGGAGGAGTTTATTGGCTGAATAAATATTACACGGATACCGTTCTTCTCCCAAAGACACTAGCAGTTTAGCAATCTATATACAGGCAAAATAGCGTGATAAAATATGCATTAGCACATAAGTGACGCAGTTCAGGAGAAATCAGTGGGAAGCAATCAGACGATAACATAGAACCGAATATTGTTTAGCCTTTTTTGGAATAAAGCGTAGCCTGTTCAATGGCTTTTATTACAATCATTAGCGATGTAACAGCGTTAAAATCAGTCGCGAAATTTTACATCGTAGCACAACAGCTGTTGCCAGTCGTATAGTATTGACACGCTCAATGGCGCACTTTTTGAGAAGCAATCAATTATCCCGACGGATAACAAGAGTTTGACAGGCTTTTGCCAGTCAAGATATCTTATGGCCATATTATTGGGAGAGCAAGAAACTCTGACATCGTGGTTACGCAGTATCGATGGCAGGTCGTTTTCTACAGTATAATTGTTGTCAGTTTCGCGCAGATGGCAGCCAATTTCGCACCTAAACTCATTCGACCTATGTTGCAGTTCTTGATTTTTTTTATTGGCTTTACAAATTTAGTTTCTACTAAATTTCCTCGCTACTGGCCCCTGTTTTGAAAATAAGCATATTTACTCTACATATGTCGAGCAGAAGAGGAATCTTTAATTTTTTAGAATTTTCAAGTTCAAAGTAAATGAATATATATATTTATTAAATGCATTCATCAAGCGGGCATTTATGACACCATTGAAAACTGTTGACCGATTCTCTCTTGTAGGAAACCAAATTGTGACTGAATATTGAATGTCGGATCTGACGCTTGCTATTAAAACTTTGTCCACATAATCTACATTGCATGTGTTTAGAATTTCAGCTTGCTGTGTAAATGGTAACAACAATAGTGATACAATCTGCACTAAAGAGGACCGTTAAGGGTACTGAGCCCTCCTGCACACACTTTTACAAACCCTCTAGAACTTATCTTTATACAGCTAAAACTATGCCTCATAGCTATGGTAATGTATATCTTTCTTGAATTCTCAAGGATTCCAAATATCTAAATTTGTTCGCTGTAAACCTGTAGGTTGTGAAGATATTCGGATTTTAAACAAATTTAATTTAAAATTGAATTTAAATTGTTTAAATGCTAGTTAATATAAGTATTCAACTTAGCAAAACTTACTTCATCATTTTCTGTAAAATACAACTCAAACAGGAAATCCGTGTCTCAGTTTTACCAATTTTGGTCTAGTTCTCATTCTATTGACATTTAATTGAATATTTCTTTACAAAATTGAGCATCTCACAGTTTTGAACTTTGTAGTTCAATTAAATGTCAATAAAATAAGAACTAGACCCAAATTGACAAAACTGAGACAGGGATTTCCTGTTGGAGTTCTCTCCTACAGGAAATGATCATGAATGTGACTATAAGTTGAATACTTTTTTTGAAAATAGCCATTTAAAACAGAAGGCTCATTTTTTTTAAATTATTTTTTTTAAATTCAAATATATTCACAACCTACAGATTTACAGTGAACAAATTTATTATTTTTTCAAAAAATATATACATTACCACAGCTATAAGGCATAGTTTCAGCTGTATGAAGTCAAATTCTAGAGGGAGTGTAAAAGTTTCTGCAGGAGGGCTCTGTATACTTAAAATAAGGCAGACCGATCTTGGATGGTTCGAACCGAGAGCACAGTCATTTTCCGCTTTTTCTGATGTCAAAGGACATCATATTTATTCATTGAAATGACGAGTTGGAGATCATTCGCTATACATGATACAGGGTGAGAAGAACCCGATGGAACTGTCCGGTCAAACGCTCGAGCTAGGATATGATCCAATCATATGCATTTCGAGGTTCAACTCATAACTGAAACAATATTGCAACACGATAGCAATGTAAACATCGTTTCTTTATCTCAACTTACAGTGCCTCGACCAGAGATTTGGTATGGTTTCACGTTGAGGTTCGGGGTGTCCGAGATATGCGTATAAGATCCTATATAAAGTGGTTATCCTTTGTCCACAAGGGATCTTCGCGTCAAAACACGAAACAACTTTATCATCATATGCTACCAATATACAACATTATGGAACCCAGTTGCCTACCCAGGATCGAATATATAACACCTTTTCGTGTGACTATTCTAATATTCAACTTTTCGCCCCCAAGTCGGTGAGCAGCATGAGTTTTGTACCATGTCTGTTGCCACGAGGGGAAGATTAATTTCATCTGCATGATGACTGCACATGGATAGTCACACATGTCCAGCTAATCATATCGTAGTTAGTTAATCGTCGCTATTTGACTGAAATACTCCTGAATGCAACGTTAAACGCTAACTCACACTAACATTTAATATTTGCTAAAGTGTTCGTTATATATTTTATTTATTTATTTATTGCCAGTATTTTAATGGGAATAACTCAGTAATGCATAACCTGCTCTCACACGGACAAGTAAGGTGTCCACACGAACAGGCACATAAAACGTTTTTGGGTAGAATGCGGTCAGAATGTCGGCTTCCGATGTAAAGTCGGTATATTTCCCATCTCCATGGCATGTTATCTGCCAACTAACAAATATCTGGGGTAATTAAGATATATGATTTCAGAAAAGTCTCAACTTAAAGAAGAAACGAAAATGGCTTAATCGGAGAATGTACTCTCTAAAATACTTAGTGAAATTTCTCTCAAGTAAGAGAGAAATTTCCTCCCAGTCAACTATCAAGCGAAAAATTTCGCTCAAGTTGAGTGAATTCCACTCAAATTGAGTGAATTCAACTTGAGTGAAATCAACTTCAATCAACTTTAGTGAGTTATAAAATGAAACGTGAGTGAAATTTAAGTGAATTTCCACTCTTACTTGGGCGAACTTTTCACTCAAGTTTTTTTACAGAGTATGCGAAATCATGTTGAAAATATTTGAGGTGGATCTGGAACACTGCTATAGCGTAGTTCCAATAATGCGTTTAGTCTTTTGATACTTTGATCCAAAACATTTAAAAAAATAACAAAATCAAAGAAATCAATAATATGAAAAGAGACAAACATTGACCAACATGAGCAGTGTGACTAACGGCACAGGACCTACTAAGAAGGATAGGCATTAGGACTCCGACGCGAACTGAACTCTTGGAAGTCTCCACCCCCCAGTTGAAATCCTGCATATATTAAGATGGGCACTGCCCAAGTCAGAATCACCAGTGATTTTCGTCAAAAATAACCAGAAATTTTCATCAAAAGTAGGTCAGCTCAGAACTTGTTGGTAACAGTCCCCTAATGCACCTTCGTGCAAAAATCAAGGTTCCAATGTCAACGGTTCTCCTTATTTTGCCGACGAGAGGACTCTGATGGACACACTGACTGACTGACTGACTGACTGACTACCGGACAATTTGCAGATGGTAGCCCACTTCGTAGGAAAACCCCAATTGCTGTAACATGATCCTTACGAACAAGGGACAAGAAATATTTTTTCTCGCAAGACCAATATATGAGGATCGCTTGGATAGTATACTCTGACACATTAGATCAAACAAAACATGTCCACCCCTGACTATCCCCATGTATTCCTATAAAATCTATATACACAATCACGGACCATGACCGCGACCAGTCTTCCATCCTCATAATATAACGGAATAATATCGTTGTCATGGCAATGGCTGTATGAAGGTGATTTGATTCCAAACATCGTTTGATCCACGAACGCCAGCAATTGGACATGGTATTTTTTTGTTCGGGGCTATTGGACGGGAACCATGCAGTATATATGTGTATTGCGGCTAGATTAAGTACTTATGATTCATACATGGCAGTGTGACTAACGTCACAGGACCTAAGTAGGGTAGGCATTAGAACTCAGACGCGCACTGTTGGAAATCCCCCCGCCCCAAGTTGAAATCCTGCCTATATTAAGATGGGCATGGCCCAAGTCATAATCACCAGTGATTTTCATCAAAAATCACAAGAAATTTTTATCAGAAGTAGGTCAGCTCAGAACTTGCTGTTAACAGTCCCCTAATGCACCTTCATGCAAAAAAATCAAGGTTCGACTGTCAACGGTTCTCCTTAATTTGCCGACGAAAGGGTTCGGATGGACTCACTGACTACCGCCCAATTTGCAGATGGTAGGCTACTTCGTAGGAATATTGGAGTTGCTTCGATTGGAATAGTAAAGTTCTAAGCATACATACAGTTGATCTGGCGTGTATGGTCAAAGGTGAAGCCAGGAACCTGGATTGTCCTCATTGTATATGAACCAATACTTTCAATAACAGCCAACGAGGGAGGGGAGGGTCCTACTTGATTGGCAACCAAATCAACAGAGATAATGATGGCAAAATCAAGAAGAAACCAGACTCTCCATTTGTTTTCGGGGACGTGAAACTGTGAATGAGTGGTTTTGAAAACACTGAGTGGATAGAAATAAATAAGATATGCATGTAGGTAATACGAATCATAAGTTAACATATATAACGTCTGGCTCTAAAAAGGAGCTCTCGACAAAAACGCCATATTACCATCTAGACAAGTTACGAATTGCTAGACAAAAGTAAATTATTGTGCAAATACAGGATTCGGTTAAGTGGCACTCTCACAGGTCAACAACATATCCATCATTCTTGCCTGTAAATGATGGTCATAACAAACAAAAACGACACGTTCATTTCATTGCCTGACGATTGTCCTCAGCCTTTCGCTCACTAAGGTACCCGATGAATATCTCCAGAGTTTCGTGTATAACTGACCAAAAACCTTGTGAAAGCCACTGACAGTAGCGATAAATAGTTGGCTTTACATCGTTACTATAGAGACATAAAGTATTTACACATCTTTTCTTTCCATCGTTTCTGGTCGAGCAAATAAAGGATCGTGATTGCTAACAACTGTTATCGGGTGACGATTGTATGTGTGAGGTGATCTGTCTACACCCTTTGTCCAAATAAAGCGTCAGATCCGACAATAATTCCAGCCGTCGCCCAAAAACAATCACGGAGTCCATGACCAAACCACCTTAATGAATAGGCACTTCCAGCTCCAAAATCTAAGAAGACATAAAATAGAAAATATATACCATACACATACAAGCTAGTTACTAGAGAAGTGTTCAACAGTTGTCACTGATGTCATCAAGACTGATTTCCTAACGGAAATCTGTATCACTGATCAATGTTCCTGAATCCAAATAGATGCCCAAGTTGTTTACTGGAATATCTATGGCAGTCACGTGATCTATATTAACCTATTTTTAACCAGCGACTAAAATAAAACTGACCTGAGTCTGGTTTTGGTTTTCTCAATACCATACCATATCATGGCTACAAGTGGGTAGCTTTCTGATCTGATGGACTGTGTGATCGTTAGATAGAAGAAACAGCCCACGCGAGGAAGTATTAATAGAATTCAAGTTCTTATTCAGAATATAAATCTGTAAGGCCCGACGCCGACCGAGCGGATCATTCTATATTTACCAGTCATAAAACTACAATCACGACGATTTGTACAGAAGGCAAGCTTCGAGGAAGAAACGTCCGCCAGCAGAATCTCAACATAAACAGGTAACAATTAAAAACCACATAAAAGGGGTATTGAAAAATTCTTATGCAAATATACTGAGTGCATATTTCTGAAAACATCAGAAGAACTGAAACTGATCCCTGTGATGATATATAAATTTATATCCTACCCACACTTTTCTTGTAGCTGTTCATGTGTAATCTTGAATGGCATGACCACACGGCCCTGAGTAACGTCTTGAGTGGTATTAGATACAAATATATACGAGCGTTGATGTAATAGCCCTATCAAGTCATCTGATGGAAAATGACGAAAGAGGGAATATTAATAGAATGCAAGTTCTTATTAAAAACAGATATCCAAGCACTCTTTACTATATTTACCAGTCACAAAACTATTATCTTGGAACATACCGAATGTTGGAGGAGGGATAACTAAAACCACTTTCTACTGACAGGCATATTGACGAAGGGTCCTGCCGTTCAACATGGCATGTGTGGATACACGGAAAAGGCCTGTGTGCCCTTGCTCATAATCATTTTGTTATATTTGAGAGAACGAGATCGGTATACATCCAATAATATATGCTACGAGGGTTGAATCCATGTAGTTCTTGTTAGTCTATAGGCGTCTACTATCCTTGGGATTTATTTAATGCACCAGATTCATCACAGCTTACTATCATAAACATATGAACAATCGGCACTTCAAATATGATGTCGTCGTAGTCCAAGCACGAACTGAAGTGGTCATATAGTCCAAGCACGAACTGAGTTAGGGATGGAACTGACTTGCGATTCGATGTCACTGATTCCAAGTTGATATCCCCGCTGTTTCTAACAGAGCCACTTTTTCTGCACATTTCCGCTGCTAAATCAAAACGCACTAGAAGAGTTTCGGAAAGAAATTGAATTGATTTTATTCTCGGTTGTACCTCCCCAGTTTACTTCTCAACACGACATATACTGTAAAACACGATAGAGCTTGTGTGATTAGCTGTCGACGAAAGTTTATTATTAAATTACGAAATGGAGATGTGTTTATTAGATGGCAGATAGTTTATTTAGCCACCATCAAACAGGTATTTTCATTGAAAAGGATCCAAATAAATGTTAGCCAGCATTTACACAACGAATACTCTGCAAACATCTGAGGAGGATATAATTTCCGTCTGATCGCCAGTAAACAAATGATAACTAAATTCAATTAAATATCCAAATTTAGATTTGAATTAAACTCCAAATCGCTTGATATGTCTTTCATGTTGGTGTTGATGGCCATCGGTCGGGGTCAACAGTATGGTTACGCAACAGGAGTGACGTGCATCTTTATCAAAATCACCACCTCTGTCTGTGTGTCTTGCTGACATAATTAAAAATAGCTGACCGCTTCCGACGCTTGCTGACATGTCTCCACGATGTGACCGTAATGAACTTTTTAAGAATATATAGGTATATATACTAATTCAGGACATCTGAGTCTGAATTATCAGTCAGGCTGGAGAGGTTATTAGTTTTTAATTATGTTCATTCCGAAGACCGATTCATCATACGGTATGTTCTCATGACAGTTTGGCCGTGACTGTAATTTAGAACATTTAAGATCCCAATATGATGTATCTAACTATAGGAAAAACTCCAAGTTTTATAATAATATTAAGTTAACAGATACGACAGTATCATTGAATATTTTTGACCGCTTATAGTTTGCAATGGCTGTACGTTTACATTAAACGGAGTCTTTCAAGCTATATTCCTATGGTGAGAGAACATTACAAACGTCCTCATTGTCTCGGTACCAAGAGTCAGCTCCCACATTCGATATTCATTCGTCGTCCATAAAAGAATTTCCGAGTCAGTAATCGAAACATCTACTTTGTATGATAGCACCAATTCCAAATATATATGAAATAAAAAAATAACAGCACAAGATGGTTCCTATAAGAGAGAAACCATCAACAGTTTTCAAATGTCAGCAAGACATGATGATGTTCTGTAAACGAAATCCTAATCACTGACCCCTATTCTTTATTCAAAAGAATTTGAGTGGTTTCCAGAGTATGTATCTCAGTCACGTTTTAATTGTGACTGTTCATTTGAACACCACTGAGATTTAAAACACATGATATTCAAACGGTCCCTAGCCCCGGGTTAAGGGGTATTAAACAGAGATTACGAAACGTAGCGCCAGAGATCCTGCATGCTACGATCGTATTTTGAGTTTGGTGCTATAGCCCTTTCCGGAAAGTGTCTCATCTCCCCTTGGATAACTGTGGATCTTCAAGGTTAGAGGTATGAAAAGCTGCTTCCGGGAAGTAGTCGCCTCGGTTTCACTTTTACCAAAGGCACCCGCAATTATTTTGATGAATTATTCCAAAATATTCGTTTAAAAGCTGTTGTTTATAAGTTTTGTTTTATATGAATCGATATATCCTGCATACGTGTACATTACAAAGATAATTTGCTAGAAAATTAGAATATTTAATAACTAAAACTAATTGGCAGGGCCTTTGGTACTTACCGTATGTTCTACGCACCATCACGCCCATAGTGGAACAAGGGAGATAATACCCTTCCGAATTGGTCTATAGCCCTGTTTGACAAGTTTCTGTGGTAGTATTCTGTGGCGGTGATTAAAATCGTCAGAGTCTGCACGTGATATGGCAAATGCTACAATTGAATGACTTGAGCTTCGATGAAGCCGACTCCAAATTGATACCCCGCTGTTTCTCGCAGAGAAACTTTTCTTGCACGTTTTCGTTCCTTAATCAAATTGCCACTTCACTGGAATGCTTTGAGAAGAAATTGAATTGATTCTATTCTCGGTTTAGTTTAGAATTGATTTTATTACCGCCTCAGTTTAGTTCGCAACACGACATATACTGTGAAACACGATAAAACTTTGCGTTATTAGCTCTCGACCAAAATTTAATATTAAATTACGAAACGACGATGCGCTTCTTAGATCTTACTCATGTAACAAATTCTTTATTTGGCCTCCAACAAACAGCCATTTTCGTTCAAAGACAATCCAAATGTCAACCAACATTTACACAAAGAAGACTTTACACCGAAACATCAGCTGTCACCAGTCGTAGCATTAACAACAAAAATAACACACTTTTCGGGAAGCAATTAATGATATCAAATGAATGTCTAACACCAGTTAGCTGCCTTTCATTATTCCAGATCTCTCCATCGAGAGCTGGTCAGATTGCAGGTAGAGAAGGGCACCCTGACATCGTTATTCCATAGGGAGAACCGCATAGCATATTCCATATTCCCTGTCAGATGTGTTTTCACTCGCCACCGATCAATGTCTTACAACTACCACGCCATACAAGGGGGATGCAGTCAAAATATCAGCCTCAAGGTCGGCATACACCCCCCGCCCCAACAAAAACATGAAGGTGAGACTCACAAAACCCCTCGGCTTTCCCCGAACAATTGAGAAATATGCTGAGAATGTGCAACATATTATGGCTACAGGGCCTGATCTAGACTTTTAGTTTTGGCACCCATACATGGCGCAGAGTGTGATAAGTTATAGTGAAATAGGCCACGATGTCGGACTGTCGAAGCCCATGGCAGCTGTGAGAGCATTAGATGGTCTAAATATTTGGCAACAGTACACATTAGTATTGGTTTCAGCCTGTTCAGAGAGAGGATTTGCTGGGGAAAAAAGAAGGAAAAAAAATTTGTTGTGTTTTTTGTTCGAGCGTCCAAATTCATGACGCCCAGACCCGTCATAACGAGCTCAAAAACGACCTGGATCAGGCCTGGGCTATATTTACTAATCATTGAGAGTTGTCCTTTTTACAGCATATCATTATTATGCAGATTTAACAGCTACATTGAAGCAAATATTACAAAAGGGGTATAACTCTGTAAAATAAAGGCCGAGGCGAATAAGTTTTTTGTAGGCCCCTAAACTACAAGTAGATAAATAATTTGGTAGCTGTACCGAACACAGTTCTTCAGATATAACAGGTAAATACATTCAAGCATATCCAAGGTTATTACACTCGGAAAGGGGCATAACTCCATAAAGTAAGAGCCGAGACGATGAATTTTGTACGCTTCTAGAATACAACTAGATAAATAATGTAGTGGATGTACCGAACACGCATCTGCAGATATAACTTATACACTAAACTAGATATCACAAAATCAGAGATTACTTGATTCGAAAAGGGGCATAACTCCATCAAATATGGGCCGAGACGACTAATTGTTTTGTAGGCATTTAGAATACAAATAGATAAAAAAAAGTTTCATCATAATTTGCTACCTGTACCAACACAATTAGATATAACTGGTTACATTCAGCGTGTATCACAAAATCAGATACTATTGCACCTGAAAGGGGTGTAACTCCATAAAATGAGCTGAGACGAATTTTCTGTTGAGTTCTAGAATACAACTATATAAATAAGTTTCCAAAATGTAATAGCTGTATCAAACACAGTTCTGCAGATATAGTTGATTATATTCAAGTACATATCACAAAATAAGAACTTAACAATCTGTAAAGGGGCATAACTCTGTAGAATATGGGCCGAGCGGAGCTATTTTCGATAGGCGTCTGACTTATACCTAGATAAATAAGATCCCAAAATCTGGTGACTGTATCTGGAGCGGTTTTGCTTAAAATGCGATAACGGATGCGGACGCTCCGACGAACGTACATGGCGACGACAATACCCCAAGGCCAAAATGGCCGAGGGTTAAAATCCCATCTTATCTCATACATACTGACGTCTGGAATTAAGATATATGCTGTCAGAAAATCACCAACTTGAATATCGAAAGGTTTCTGAACGCGACTTAAACATTTGAAGTGAACCCGGGACAATACTTCCGGGAACCCGGATGCTTCCATTAAGCAAGTTAGTCTTTGAGATTTTGATCCGAAACATTCTTCCACATAAAGAAATCACAAAATCAAAGAAATCAATGATGATTTGAACAGAAATAATCACTGATCAAAAATCCAATCTCTGTAACATAATCGGTACGAACTAGGGACATGAGAATGTGTTCCTCTGCAGACCAATGCACATGTAGGAGGATGACCGCGAGGGTTCAACTTCATTTACTTCAATATCCTCATGGCGTTCATATGAACAGGCACATTCAAAGCGTGATTGAGATATATCATTCTCTAGATAACGACTTAAAAGAAAATCATATGGATTATAATAACACTGATTAGCGATACGGATTTGATATATCTGGAACATCATTATGTCTTGCCGGTGTGACGGATAAGAATGTCCTGGTGATTAGTGTCCTTTTTTATACCTTTTTCTATTGCAACTAAGGACGGACACTTGTCCCCAGTGTGGAGAAAAGTGTCCTAGCTGGGTTAGAAGATAGGAGTGGGACACTCTTAACCATCGGACATTCTTTGCCTCTACACCGGCATCATTGAAACTGTTGACCGCTTCTCTCTCGAAGGAAATTAGCCTATTTACTATGATTGTTATTTTTTTATTTTTTCAATTTGATGCAAATGCTGTTATATGAAATACGTCTTTGAATTATGGACGCGGAGGTTCTTTAATGGAAGACGGCTGAATAAGGACATCCTCCCCACAGAGCATGCTCCATTTCGCAGGTTCATTTACCATCCCTGCCTCCAATAGCGGAAGTTGACCTTTACTACGTTGCTATGACGCATAGGGAAAAACCCACGTACGCACTGTTCAGTTTGAATCCGGCCGAACAACTCCTTCAATGTTGCACATGAGCGAACGACTTTTCATATGCTCTGTCCAGATAAACAGGGAAGATAATCTCCAGATAATTCTTTTTAACGCTAGGTCAACTGAGGTATTATGCAGACTTGAAAATTAATCGAAATGTTCGGCAAACATCTATTTTACTATATATGATGTCACTTCCGGCGATGTGCGCGAAGGCCCCGTATCCGGTTCAAAAATCTGACTGGTGGCCGGGGTATTATTAGACCCCCAGCGAGGTGGTTGGAATAATGAATGACGGACTAGATGCTTGTAATTCAACGATGCATTAGAGCTACCATGAACTAAAACTATCCCCTGGTATTTCCAATACCTATATACAATGGCCAAACATCACTGCGACCAGTCTTCTACCCTCATAATATAACTTAATAATACGGTTGCCATGGCAATGGCTGTATGATGATGATTTGATTCCAAACATCGTTTGATCCACGATTCCAAATTATTACCCAGACTGGCTGAACGAAATAATAATTGGCGGGTATATAAACGCCGGCGGTCGGCGATGGTAATGTTTTGTTCGGAGCTAATATAGAGACCATGCAGCGTTCAATATATCTAATACGGCTAGATTCAGTAATCATGTTTCAGAGTTTGGAGTGGGTTCGAGTGAAATAGTACAATAATGAATTGACATACACTTGATCTGGTCTCATTTGCGGATCGTGTGTCCCCATGCATTATTGCGGAGCGATATCCGATACTGTACCGTATATTGTTCGGTCTTCATCCGGCGGAGAACAGGCTCGAGAAATCTGATAAATTACTGCCTTTTCATACCAATTCTGAAACATATATTGCCTGGGCTTACAAAAGATACAGATTTGAATAACTTCCGTATCATCCAAGAGGTGTTGTAGACCTGTAATTTTGAACAAGTAGGACATCAGATAACTCTAAAATGACGGGCTACGTCGGCTGATCAGTTTAGCTGATTGATTTAAACTGTATATTTATTTCAAAAGAAAACTGGGATCGGCGAACAGGCGCATTGCCTATATTAACGCCTTTCCCAAACACTTTGAAAAAACGTAATGTACATTGGCGGATATATAATATATAGGTCAAATTAGATATAAATGTATATAAGATTAAATGAATACATAAATCTGCTGAGTAATATGAAGGGCGTACTGTGTATCAGTATTTGCATCAAACGTGCATGTGCATGCATACACATCTTAATAAATAATTAATTAATTAATTGGCATACTGCGATATACGCAGCGGAGCAAGATTTATACAAACAGTTGTACATCATATTGTATACACGTAGATAATGAATTAATACATATACCATAAACTGAAGGCAGATATTATCGTGTGTATATATATATATATATCAGTTCATTTGATTTGAATAATATCAGTGACAATAAACCGAATGAGATAAATAAGATAGATGCGATAAATGCAAGCAGAAACTATGATGAATTTGTTAGACCTGGATGCAGTTCAAATTATTCCTGAAATCTTTTGGACTGTACAATGAACATGTGAACACAGGTAAAAATGTTTGTGTTTTCAGCAGATATCAATAATGGATTTCCGAATAAAAGAGTGTCAATGTCGTAGTTTGGTAGTTGCGTTATTATATTTCTAATTGCAGTATATACAGGACAGAAAAGGAAGAAATGTTCTGGAGTTTCATTCGGATGCCCACATGTACAAGCTGGGGATTCGCGGAGATGTCGTGTGTACATATGAGAATTAAGTGAACTGCATCCAAGTCGTAAACGTGAATGGATGATCTGGACTTTCCTGTCACCAATATAGTAATAAGGAGGAACAATTGTATCGTTTCTGGAGAGATTTCGACGGAAAGAACAGTAACTAACAGAATCTCGAATAGCGACATCTAGATTATTCCACATACGGATGACAGAAGGAAGGAACGAGTTTTTATATAATTCAGTTCGTGCATAAGGAGGTGTGATATTATCTATATTACGCAATATATAGCTTGATATAGATGAGTTTGGGACTGGAGCTAGAGAGGAGAGATAAGCTGGCGTGCTCCCATTGACCATTTTTTAGAATAAACATAATTTGTGTCTATTTCTACGTTTATATAGCGGTATGAAGCCTGTTTCTTCGTACAGGAGAGCATGGCTTGTACCACCAATGCACCCAGATATAGACCGTAGTGCATCTAATTGAAGATCTTCAAGAATGGCAGATTTATATTGATAGCAATTGCACCAGACAACGTCGGCATAATCAAAAATAGGTAGTTTAGCTGATTGACTGACGACTTAACGTGGTGTTGATTTCTGGCACAAGAATTGTCCGGCATTACAGAACTCCAACAGCAGACAACGGAGGGCCGGGTGATACTTGATTGACAATCCAATCAACTGGGTTAATGATGGTAAAAAAAACCTATAATCTCCAATATATCCGCAGGCATGAATCTGTTATCAATGGTTTTGAATATGATTGCGTTGAGGTTAATGAGATATACATGTAGAACAACTACATGAGATATTTATAAGCTCCAAAGGCAACTGTGAGTTAAACAGATGACATCAAAAAGTTCCAGATTTCGACATAAAATTACATATTACCTATATCCTAACGGTTTTTTACTAACGACTGTGACTATACTAAGGATATGTGTATAGGAAATTCGTTAGCAATATATTGCCCTTAGTCTGAGTAACAGTATATAGCAGTAGCCCCAAAAGACCTACGATACCTAGAATTAAACAACTTTATTGGCTATCTACTACTTGCTCGAAAATCGAAGCATAAAATATATACTGTATATATACATACAAGCTTGGGTTTTAGAGAAGCCATATACAGTTGTCACTGATGTTGGCAAGATATCACGGTGCTCATGCCCATTCGCGTAACTGATCAATATCGTTTTTTTGGAGTGTAATGCATATCTGTTACAGGGTCTACTTTTATCTTTGAGTATATCTCACTTCGGCTAACGGAGCACTCGTTCAAAGGTTTCCTGAACCCAGTATAAGTGGAATCTATAGTGCCAATAATTTCACCAGATATATAATATCAAACTCGAATGATTTGTGAAGAAAGAGTTATAGTCTATATATATTATATATATTTTTGTCTATTTGTGTCATACTCATAACTGCAACATTGCCTTTATGGAGAAGATTGCGATCGCCAAGTGGAGAATATAATCTCTGGCGAAGAAGCGTCTAGACCGCCATTCAATATTCAGCCGTCGTCCATAAAATAAATTCCGTGGCCATAATCTAAAGACCCGATTCCGACAAATCTACCAATGCGTGTGCATACATTTCAGTGTCGTAGAGTAAGGATTAACAACAGCGAGGGAATATTGGGGAAGTTCGCCCAACTTCAAACCGGAAACACCGTGTGCAATACGGCTTATCGGGTAGCTTTTCCACGTTTAACAAGGTTCCCTACATGTAGTCACCTATTGTGTTACTTCCATTTGATCCCTCTCGTCATTCAACAGCCTCCCGACACCAGAGAAAGAATTTTGGCCTCGACAGTGCTCTTATGAACCTCTGTGTAAATGAAGGAAACGAGACTTTAGAGATGTACCGTACAAATATTCTCGATTTTGAGGATCCAACGAAACGTCTTCACTTGATTATCCTCTCTGATAGCAAAATACGATCGTACTGTGCAATCTCTTTGGCACTTAAATTGGGGCCTAGGGGCCGTATAAACACCGTATAATACAAGATCTGCATGATGTTATTATGGACAGTTACAACGTTCCTTCACAGAAACTCTATGATTGGATGGATTTATTCCAATATTCTTTGCAAGCCAATGAATAGGCCGGATTTCTATTTAAAATTTTGAATTGACCAATCATGGGATCATCATGTCGTCTTGTCGATGAAAAGGAAAGAATGTCCCATGAAATAATGTCCTGCAGGAAACAATTTCCTTTGTTTCTTTTGTAGATATGTTTCTCTGCAGGAAAATATGTATTATCTGAGGTGTAATTGAGGATAAATTGTCTTAGGTAGGTTAATACATTGGAGCCGGACATTTGTTCCTACCGGGCATTCTATCCTTCTACACTGACGTCATTGAAAATTGTTGGACGGTTCACTCTTGCAAGAAACTAGCTGATGTTGGTATATATGTATATTGTTAAATGCCCGGGTTTTTTTGTTTGGTGCTAACATTGTCTTTAATAATTTGGTCGATCGATGACAGCTGACTACTAAATTTCGGATCTGACAATAGAACCTTTTTAAAATATGAAGGAAATTAATGAACGAGAATCAGCACCTTCCTGGACAGAAACATGTGAACACGACACGTCATTGAAGAGAACGCCGACAAGTAGGATGGAACAAAATTGAGTTTTTTATATTACCAGATTTCTACGCTGTTCCTTGCAATGCGATTCTTCTTGCCCCTACTAAATCAAAGTGTCACTTCGCCAGCAGGGCTTTCTGGCAGAAATTGAAATTGATTTTAATCTTGGTTGTACCAGCGGAGTTCTTGTCCCACCAGCGCGGCATATACTATAAAACACGATAACAGTTCGTGCAATTAGCTCTCGACCAAAATCCAATATCAGCCCAACCACTGAAACCGCTTCTGAGATCTCCGTCCTAAACAGACTGTTTAACCAACAGCAAAAAGCGTGTTCCGTTCAAACACAATCTAAATAAAAAGCAGCATTTACACAAAGTGGGATACACAAGCATTTAGGAAGAAGAATTCGCACTGTGATGCAATTTTCATCACATCATCAGAAGCTTATTAATAACACCGGTAGAGGAAATGCAATTAAATCTCTGAAAATCCATTGACTTCATTTCCACATCACTTGCTCAGGCTTTGATGTGGACATCAACTAGCGTGTCATTAGCGGGCCAATACAATCGTTACCTATTAACATATATCTGCTGATGTGCATGTTAAACGCAATAAACACTACTATGTCAATGTTTCTCTACGATGAAAGCAGCAGGTATAAATTATGGACTTCCAGGCGAACTTCATTCCGGTAGTGTATGGTATATATGTATTTATAATTACACGGTACACTTGGGCTTAGTCGCTCGAATCTAAATGCCATCCTTGACATCCAGATTTTCAGCCATGATCCACTTTCCCCCCGAAGACAGGAGAGGTAAACACGTTTATTTTGAAGGGGAAATGTTCACACTATGATGGGAAACTCAACTAGAAGAACCAATCTAGGTAAACCAATATGGTAAATCAAGGGAATACCATCTAGACGTAGCGCTACGAAAACTTTGTGCGAAATGTTCGCCGATATTCTGCGAGATCCCATAATAATCCAATCACGATAATCTCTCATTTTCTCTCTGACGATGATTGACGTTTATTCACGGAGATTAATATCATCGCACGGCACAATCTTTTGATATATTCTACCCCCGAGCAAAGCCAGACTTTGAGGCGGGAGTAAACTCTTTGATCTTTACGGTTTATCACGCACAATGTCTGGAAATGATGCCATATTTGAATACTGTTTCCCGATAATGTTTATATATTAGTCCACGTGCTACCGTGTGTAATTACTGTGGGCGTGATTTTGAAATTGTTTCAACAAGCTAGCCACCTGATTGGCTACCGAATGTAGTTTCAAATTCGCATGAGATTCATATAGCGCTGAATTCAGATATAATATTCCGTGATATTATATCTCAGTTTACTGAGATTGCTAGAAGAACATAATATTAAAGATAACTTCTCAGATCAAAATTTGGCAGTCAGAGAATTCGCTGACAATTACATTAAAGAATAAAAATATTTCCATTGCGTTCTCCTAGTCACATGCAACTTAACCTAAATCGACCAGAACTACATGAAAATGACGCTTATATCAAACCTTCCCAACGTTCCAATGACGGAATATGTGGGAAGTTTGGTAGAAAATATTTCAGATGGCAAGAGGTCGTAGTCTACTCTCAATTTCCCTACTAGCGGTACCTTTAATCAGCTGAATAGGAAGACTGACTTCAAAGTGTGTTCATGTATATTTCAACGCAGCCAAATGTGACCCTGTATGAAGGCAATTAGAGGGCAGCAATTGATCGATATCCTAGAGCTACAATACGAACTGTTCCTCGCGAATCTTCGCTTTGTACGCAGGTGTTTTCATCGCAGGCATTAAAGCTGCAATCTGATATAATCAGTTTGGATAATAACAAAGCAGATATTTTTTGCTGATATGGAGTGTTGCAGCGTTCCAGAACAGTACTCACTTATTAAAAAAAAAATTAGTAGACGAATGAGACAATTTGGCAGGCGATTGAGCGTGCTAAATGACCACAACACTTTGGCAAGTTTTGGTCATTTCAAATTCTGCTCGAATAGGGAAGATTTTGTGACAATGGGTATGTCATTGCCATTAAAAAGAAGTTTGGAGGACAGAACACTCCCCCTTTTGTCCATGAATATTGGTAATAATTGTCCGGAAAAATGTAACCACTGAATTCGCTTTTGGTGACAGTTCAAGCAAACCGAATGTCCGAAGACAGCAGTTTGACTCTTATTGAGACAAGATCATATTATTTGACGAGCTATAGCAAATTCTTTCCTTGTCAGTTTGTGCCATTTTATTGATCAGGTCCCAGCTAGAGCGATTCTTCCTAAGATTTGATAGGGTTATACCAACCTTCTGTTCCCGACAGTGAAGCTTAACTGTGATCTCTCATTCTTGACATCTGTCAGAAGATAGCATCTGCCAATCATTTCTGCATAATATGACACAATGGTCGTTTCACTGACAGCTTTGTATCCGCTTCACTTTTTCTGATTGCTTCGTGTAACTTTCAGAACCGTTGTGTTGCTAAAGGGTCATCAGAAGCTCGGACTACATACTAAGTAGGCCGCTTTAGTGGTTTGTTATCCATAAGGTCACACAGTGATCCTTTGAACGGCAGTGAGTTATAGGGAAACAGTCTAATGTGATTAAATGATCCTGGGTAGAGACTGACTGCTGTTCCTGATAATATTGATTTCATGAAGGTAGGCCGTCTAGATTCTGAAAGTTACACGAAGCAATCAGAAAAAGTGGAGCGGATACAAAGCTGTCAGTGAAACGGACATTGTGTCATATTATACAGAAATGATTGGCAGACGCTATCTTCTGACAGATGTCAAGAATAACATATCACAGTTAAGCTTCACTGGTCGGGAACAGAAGGTTGGTATGACCCTATCATATCTTAGGAAAGATCGTTCTAGCTGGAACCTGATCAATAAAGTGGCAGAAACTGGCTAGGAAAGAAACTCCTTGTATTCCGAAGCAAAATATACAGCGGGGTAACATTAAAATTCAATCTAGGTAAACCAAGATGGTAAATCATGGGAATATATAATCCGTGATATTATATCTGAATTTACTGAGATTGTATTAAAATTAGGCTTCATACTCATTATATACAACGTGGTTCCCTGCTATATATATGTGTCAGCTTGAATGAGTCCAGGAGCCGGTCTTACAAAGTATGCGTAAGCTTACGCTCGACGGAAGTACCCTGGTGTCATATACCTTCAACATACGTCACCATGGAGGTAGTAATGCGTAAGTTACGCGCGCTTTGTAAAACCGGCCCCAGCTTCGGACTGAGCGTGGACTGGCCATATTCATTTCATCCAGCCAATTTTTACGTTTCCACTTCGAACTTCAAATGTTTTCGAGGTCAGTGACGTCTCGTGTCTATTTATCAGTCTTTGAATATTGTTGAAGGGAGTCAGATATATCAAGGGTCCGAAGTGGGAACGTAGAAATTCGCTTGATAAAATAGAGATGGGACTGGCCGGTGCAATCGGTATTAACCCTACCTGGCCTTGGGGGGGGGGGGGGGAATACCAAACTTTCTGCGCTACAAGTATATCCGGAACGACAAAAAATGAAGAGCTGAAACTCCTTGACTTTATAGTTTATCATATTGGGGTCATTTTGAGCCTATTTGCATTACCTCCCGAGCAGAGGACCATGGGTAAATTCAAGATGGCGGCCACGAGGGTACCACAATAGTCATGTTTTTGACATATTCCTTCAAAATTTCTGCTTTTCCGCGACGAAAAGTGGACAAAAACTATTTTATTTCACATCACATTAATATTTACTAATTTATCATGCAGCTTTTGCGGAGAAATGCATAAATAAAAAAAATCGCAAAATCCGACCGAAAACTCGATCAAAAAATGCCGTTTTTGATGCGGCATTCTTGGATTTTTTCCACATTTTCTGGTAGATCTTGACCCAAGGATATAGTGTGGTAAGTTTCAACCCCCTAGCTCAAGGGGTAAGAAAAATAATTAGTGGAGGGGGGCATTTCGCTCCCCCTCCCCCCAGGCCAGGATACCTCCCAAAAAGCCCAGGCCAGATAGGGTTAAACGACCGTTGATGTGAACTTGATAGAATCAGGAAATAAATCGTATAATTTGGAAGATTATCTTGAATGTGCTGTCCTGCAAAAGTACCACAGTTACTCTTTAACATATTACAAAGAATTGTCGAAAACCAATACTATGAATATATAAACAGAAACAAACCTTGATCGACAAACCAGCGAGTTCTGGCCAAATTACCACAGGATCGTACAGCAGGGAGCAATCCGTGCCCAGCAGGGACATAAACTATCTACTGTGTTATTTAAATTATCCATATACAATTACTGTCCAAGGTGGGTGAAAAAAAACTAGATAATAACGTTGCCATGGTGATGGCTGTTCGATGATTATTGGATTTCAACATCGTTTGATCCTTCATTCGGAATTATTAACCAAAATGGCAGAACACAATAATATTGGCCGGGTGTATGGATACAGACGGTCGTATATGCTCAATGGATGTCTGTGAACCGACGAAGATAACCATGCAGTTCTCGCGATTCCAATCACGGTAGATACGCTAATCATATATAGAAGCATGGAGGCTCCATGATAGAAGTGGTCGGAACTAGAGACATATAATCTGATTTGTTCGGTCCAGCGACAGGCTGCCTGGAGTCGAGAGTATATACCGCCTTATTGTATATATAAGATAGAGAATGCTGGAAACAGACCACTTGACCAGGCTTTGATGTGGACATCAATTAGCGTGTCATTAGTGGACCAATACAATGGTGACCTAACATATATCTGCTGATGTGAATGTTAAATACAATAAACATGACTATGTCTATGTTTCTCTACGGTGAGAGCAACAGGTATAAATTATGGACTTCCAAGCGAATTTCATTCCGGTAGTATATGGTATGTATGTATTTATAATTACTCGATACACTTGAGCTTAGTCGCTCGAATCTAAATGCCATCCCTGCCATCCAGATTTTCAGCCATGATCCACTTTCCTCCAAAGACAGGAGAGATAAACATGTTTATTTTGAAGGGGAAATGTTCAAACTGTGATGGCTCTGGACGTTTTAAACGCGAATGTCGAATATCAAGCTCACGTAAACTCGATCTTTTAGATGGGAAACTCAACTAGAAGAGCATAATATTAACGATAACTTCCCATATCAAAATTCGGCAGTCATAGAATTCGCTGACAATTACATGAAAGAATAACAAATATTTCCATTCCATCGCATGGTTATGAACTTTTGTGGATATCTCACCTAACACATGTAATAAAGCGGCATCCATCTTAGTAAATCAGAATAATGGCTGATGGTTAACCAACGACAGACTTGTCCAGTGTAATGCATTGTGATTCAGATAAACAGCTGAACTACACTCCGATGAAATGAAGATGTATCGTTGGAGGCGAGTCACAGGCATCTTAGCCTAAATCGACCAGGACTACATGAAAATGACGTTTATATCAAACCTTCCCAACGTTCCAATGACGGAATATGTGGGAAGATTGGTAGAAAATATTTCCAATCGCAAGATGTCGTGGTCTACTCCCAATTTCCCTACTAGCGGTACCTTTAATCAGTTGAATAGGAAGACTGACTTCAAAGTGTGATCATGTATATTTCAGCGCAGCTAAATGTGACCCTGTATGAAGGCAATTAGAGGGCAGCAATTGATCTATATCCTAGAGCTACAATACGAACTGTTCCTCGCTAATATCCGCTTTGTACACAGGTGTTTTCATCGCAGGCATTAAAAGCTGCAATCTGATATAATCAGTTTGGATAATAACAAAGCAGATATTTTTTGCTGATATGGAGTGTTGCGGCATTCCAGAACAGCACTCACTTATTAAAAAAATTAGTAGACGAGTGAAACAATTTGGCAGGCAATTGAACGTGCTAAATGATCACAACACTTTGGCAAGTTTTGGTCATTTCAAATTCTGCTCGAATAGGGAAGATTTTGTGACAATGGGTATGTTGTTGGCGTCTTTGCCATTAAAAAAGAAGTTTGGAGGACAGAACACTCCACGTTTTGTCCATGAATATTGGTAATAATTGTCCGGAAAAATATAACCACTTAATTCGCTTTTGCTGACCGTTCAAGCAAACCGGATGTCCGAAGACAGCAGTTTGACTCTTATTGAGACAAGATCATATTATTTGTCGAGCTATAACAAATTCTATAGCTGAATAACTGAATCTGTAGTTATTGTCACGATGTAGTCGCTTAAGCATAGGGTCATACAATGGTGCCCTGAACGGCAGGGAGATAAGGAACTAGCGTCGTGAACGGCAGTGAGATTAGGGAACCAGTGTAGTTTAAGTCCAGACTCTTTAGAGACTGATTGGTGTTCGACTGAATACTGAATGCCGCACCTGACGTCGACTGAACACTGAATACTTCAACATCATATTGATGTCAGATGGGTTCACGTTGGGAAAGTTACATAAAGCATCCAGAATAAAGCGGAGATTATAGGCCTACAGAACTGTCACTAAAACGTCGATTGTGCCTTATCGTACAGGAATGATTGGCAGCAGATCCTATCTTCTGACCGAACCCAACAAGAGAATGCCGCTCTTTTCGGAATAAAGCCTACAAACCATCAACTGGGTTTTTGGGTCGAAGACCTGTCTTCCGGATAAGACGGATTGGCTATGATACATGCAGCTGAATGAATGATAAAGGGTGTGTTATATATTTTAAAATGTTTATATATTGAACTGTCAAGCATAAAATATTAACTGTCTGTGCCGGATTGATTGGTCCATCTACTAAATTCGCTGTGATGCATTGGGACGGAATGACCTTATTTTCGTCAGGTGTATTTCGAAAAAAAATTGAGAAACATGTGAACAGTGTGACTAAAGTCTCAGGACCTACGAAGTAGGGTAGGCATTAGGACTCCGACGCGCACTAAACTCTTGGACCCCCAGTTAAAATCCTGCCTATATTAAGATGGGCACGGCCCTCATCAAAAATCACCAGAAATTTTCATCAAAAGTACCTTCATGCCAAAAATCAAGGTTCTCATTTCAACCGTTCTCCTTATTTTGCCGACGAAAGGATTCGGATGGACTGACTCACTCACTCATTACCCGACAATTTGCAAATGAGAGCCTACTTCGTAGGAACTTAGGACGATTACTTATATATTCGAGTGGGATAATCGGCGGGTGCCTGTAGTGTATTAGACCATTTGTGGATCTGAATATTCGGGAATATATTTCTCTGAATATTTACTCAGGCGATTCACTACATATCATTCAGTCCGAGCATTCTATGACCCTTCAGTCACACGAGGGATAATTTCTGACAGATTGTCTGGCTGTGGTCAGAGTTGTCTCCCCTCAAAAAGCGCAAACGTGGAGCGACCAAGGGGGCGACCTCATCTCATTGAAAATTATTTTTAAAAGAACATTCTACCCTTCTACAAAACTTATATCACATAAATTTATTAATGAATAATTTCCCTTCATTGTCAGCACATATTGAACAAGGTCCAGTTCATACTTCGTCTATTACAGTGTTAACATTTCATTTGCTTCAACTAAACCACAACTGACAGAGTTTTCCGTTTGAAATGAGGTGGAAGTTAAAAGCGTAAAATATTGTGAAGAATATGAAGGATCTTGTTAAATTTGGGCTGAGAATGAAGGGAAAGTCTTCATTAATAAATATGTGTGAGTTTATAAGTGTTGTAGAACGGCCGAATATTTGTTTTTTTAATATTTTCACTGGAATGAAGTCGCTCTACCCCGTGGTCGCTCCCATTTTGCGCTTTTTTTGGAGGAAGAGAACTCTGACCACAGCAAGACAATCTGTCAGAAAGTATCCGTCGTGTGGCTGAAGGATCATAGGAAGCTCGGACTACATACTAAGTAGACCGTTTTAGTGGTTTGTTATCCATAAGGTCATACAGTGATCAACTGAACGGCAGTGAATTATAGGGAAACAGTCTCATGTGATTGAAGGATCCTGGGTAGAGACTGACTGCTGTTCCTGATAATATTGATTTCATGCAGGTAGGTCGGTTATGTTCTGAAAGTTACACGAAGCAATCAGAAAAAGTGAAGCGGATACAAAGCTGTCAGTGAAACGGACATTGTGTCATATTATACAGAAATGATTGGCAGATGCTATCTTCTGACAGATGTCAAGAATGAGAGATCACAGTTAAGCTTCACTGTCGGGAACTCAAGGTTGGTATAACCCTATCATATCTTAGGGAAAATCGCTCTAGCTGGGACCTGATCAATAAAGTGGCAGATAGGAAAGAAACTCCTTGCATTCTGAAGCAAAATATACAATATTCAATCCAGGTAAACCAAGATGGTAAATCAGAGGAATATATATTCCGTGATATTATATCTGAATTTACTGAGATTGTATTAAAATTAGGCTACATACTAATTATATACATTATATACAATGTGGTTCCCTGCTACACATATGTGTCAGCTTGAATGAGTCGAGTCCAGGGGCCGGTCTTACAAAGTGCGCGTAAGCTTAAGCCCAACTCACACTACGAACATTTTGTTGTATTAGAACAAAACAGTTTGTTCGTGTTTTTGTTCGTGGTAACCTCACACTGCGAACATTTTCTCTTGACCGCCAGTCGCCGCGATCAAGCAGCGAGGCCATTCTGTTGTGTCATGTGAGAGCGGCTTCGTCACATGACGGACAGCTGCCAGTTGATTGGATAACTGTTGGTAAATGTTCGGACAAATGTTCGCGATCACCACACACTGAAGACAAAAACTTGTTTCAGGGTAAAACATGTTCGCAATATCAAACAAGTTGAACTCACGAACATTGGTTCCGAACAGATGTTTTCTGTTTCTGGGCACCTCACACTGCAGACAAAACATGTTCTGGACAGTGTTTTTGTTCTAATACAACAAAATGTTCGTAGTGTGAGTTGGGCTTTATACGTTCGACGTAAGTACCATGGTGTCATATACCTTCAACACACGTCACCATGGAGGTTACGTTGTGCATCCGTAAGCTACGCACGCTTTGTAGAACTGGCCCCAGCTTCGGACGGAGCGTGGTCTGACCGGCGCAATCGATATTAAACAGCTTCCGTCAGACGGCGAACTTTGATGTGAACTTGATAGAAGCAGGATATAAATCGTATAATTTGGAAGATCATCTTGAATGTGCCGTCCTGCAAAAGTGCCACAGTTACACTTAACATATTGTAAAGATTTGTCGAAAACCATATATGAATAAAAAAGAACAAAAAAAGAAACAGAGATAAACATTGATCGACAAACCAGTGAGTTCTAGCCAAATTGCCGCAGGATCGTACAACAGGAAGCAATCCGTGCCTAGCAGGGACATAAACTATCTACTGTGTTATTTAAATTATCCATATACAATTACTGACCAAGGTGGGTAAAAAAGAACTAGATAATACCGTTGCCATGGTGATGGTTATTCGATGGTTATTGGATTCCCAATATCGGTTGATCCTTCATTCGGATTTATTAACCAAAATGCAGAACAGAATAATAATCGCTGTGTGTATAGATGCAGGCGGTCGTATATGGTCAACGGATGTCTGTAGACCGACGAATACAGCTCTCGCGATTCCAATCACGCTAGATAAGCTAATCATTTATAAAAGTGAACGGAACTCAAGATTTATAATGCTAGAGACATACATATAATCTGGTTTGTTCGGTCGAACCGCATGCAGACTGCTTGGAGTCGAGAGGTTTTGCCGCATAGTGTAAGTATAAGAGAGAGATGTCAGGAAACAGAGTTGAGTGATTACTTTTTAATTTCATACCAAACTTGGCAAATCTCTCGGAAATACCCATAAAAGTTTTTTGTGATGGGGTTTTTTTCCATGCAGTGCCTCAGGTAAATCGACCAATCGCGATCGGTCGATTTACCTGAGACACTCGCTCAAAAAAAACTGACAGATGCGAGTGAAGTAAAACTATTGAAGGAGATGGTACGATAAGGCGGCATTTTGGCCTATACGTGGTGCGGTTGAAATAAACAAAATCTAAAATAGTTGTTTTTTAATGTAACGGCAAGAGAAAATATGTGTACACAATTTGTAGCTCGATTGTGTTATGACTAGTTATTACATGAAATTGAAATCCGCAGCATAGGGTATTTCGTGAAAAAAGGTCTAAATCGAGTCATTTGAACACGCATTTAGACACGAATGACCCCTTGGACTATAAAACGCAATTTAACCTGTTGATTTGCGGTGGCATTGCAACTCCACTGCTGGAATATCCTTTTGGTCCAAGGGGTCCTTCGTATCTAAATGTGTATTTAAATGACTCGATTTGGACCTTTTTTCACGAAATAGCACATGCTGTGGATTTCAATTTCATGTCATAAATATAACGCAATCGAGCAAGAACTTTCACATATTCTGTGTAGGAATTTCTTAGAACATTTTATTTTTTTCGATTTCTACCGCACCAAGTATAGGCCAAGATGCCGCCTTATCGTACCATCTCCTTTGGAGGTAGATTAATGAATTATTTGTTGAGATCTGACCACTCGCTCTCAACACTGTTTCCTGTTTTCTCTCTCATATGTTTACAATATGGCGGCAGATACTCTCGACTTTAAGCAGCCTGTGTTAAGCCTAAGGTTTATAATGATGTAGACATACTTATATTCTGATTTGTTAGGTTAAACCCAGTTTGGATCCTGTCGCCAATCAATAGACAATAGGGTAAGCTTGTATGGTTTGAACCAGTAACGTCTTTGCCAACATACCCAGACCATCAGTAAATGGACTGATATAATATGAAGAAAAAAAATTGTTTCCCACAGTGTTCGTGTCAGTTATTTCTTGTAGATTAGGATAGCTAAATGCCAATTCGCTTGGAAGGCGTTCGAAGAGAAGTTAAAATTGATTTTAATTTTGGTTAACGATAAATTCCGAGGTTATTAGCTGCCGAGATAAATACAACATGCAACCACACGAGAATTGTTTTTTTTCTTTTTTTTGGCTCTAGATCCTGAAATAAATTCTCTATTTGTCTACAGGCAGATGCGGGTTTTTTCCTTTCTGATAAAATTTGAATATCAACGAATATTTACACAACGCAGGCTCTGAGAAAATCTCAGAAACCGAATTCATGTCTTGATCTTAATTTCATCTGGTCATCAGTGCCGTATTGATACGAATGGTGAATGACAGAGTAATTAAGTATCCGGAATTCCATTTCCATAAATTCCATACCACTTGATGAGCCTTTGATATATTTGAATCCATTCCATTTCCATATATCAGGCCAAATTATGTAACAGTTACCTAACAGTACTGGTGTGCATGTTACGGTGTGTAAAACTTCCTTTACATCTATCTGCCAATGTGTAAGATAGCATGCCATGGTGAAGTAACCTCGGAACTAAGCTTTCGGCTATTACACGAAGGAATTCATACATATTCATAGTTTTCCCGGAAATTTAAATTTGGAGGATTGAATCTGAGTATGGAGTCCAGAATTTGACATATGGTCGTCTTTCCTTTTCACATTCCTGGATATACAAAAGAAATATGATTGGTTGGATGCTACAATAATTACCAAGTGAATCCCCCTTCGCAAGCCAATAAAAATGCAGGCCTTCTTTTTGAAAATTTAAATTAACCAATCACGTGCTTTCGAAGATACCCCAGCATGTACTGTTGTTTCTATAACAGTACGATGTAATGATTTCTGAATTGAAGAATGCAATCCATGAGATATAACAAGTAGGTATCACCAGAGGGACTATGAACTGTCAGGACTATTTCAGTATGTATGGTCAACAAGTGATGGAGAGTCAACAGATGCATGGACGCTACCACAATTTCGCAAATTATCACATTTGGAGCTAACGTATCTAATTCCGCTTAAACCGGTGCTAGTGACCATGTGGTCACTCCATAGTCTCCACATGATCATCTGCAATAGAAGCGCGGCTGACATACTTAAGCTACGTCAGAGAATCCTCCGTATTCTAAAGTCTGTGGAGACATATGGTTGCTGTTTAGTCGCCATACGTGTGAACTTTTCCTACCTTTGACATACAAACGTCCAGTCAGTCATTCAATACTCAGCCGTCGTCCATTATAGAATTTCCGCGTCCATAATCTAAAGACCTATCTCTTCAATCAATCATGACAGTGAATATAGGAGTACGTGTTGCCTGTTACATGTAGCCCAATTTCAAGTCAGGTTCTCCCTCTGACTTGTGTCATCCAATGTTTCATCTGATAGAAATCGCTGCTCACAGTACATCAGCGTATATGTTCTCATATACGGGTTGCACGGCGTGTTCGCACGACCTGTGCCCATCGCGGTGCGATGGAGTGCCCAAGTACATCCATCCATCCATCCATACGACAGCTGCCCATTAAACGCAGGATATGAGGATTGTGTACGTAGTGTTACGATAGGCCTCTCTCTGACAGAGCTATGTCCATAAACGGGAATTTGCCGATGGGTGTATTGTTGCTTCATGATCAACCAACGGTGAACTGGACCACATTTAATGTATTACAAGTCATGATCACTGTCTCACAGCAGATGCTTAACTCAGCGTCCAGGAAGTGAAATCATTCTTTTGTTTGGGCAGCCACAAGAAAAGCGGCTGTGCCAGTCTGTTTGCATTCTCGCTAAAAGCAGGGATATTTCTATCCTAGATACCCCTGGTACACAGGAGAATTGCAACTGTACAAATTTCAGTCAATCAGCAAAGCAACATTCTGTGTATATTGACCAATCAGATCACTTGTTTTACAAGAGACCATGTGACAACAGATTCGTATATACTTGGAATGTAACGCGATCTCTTATGCAAGATGATCAATATTTCGTCTTTGGATCAAAAAAGAACACCTGGTGTTGTGAAGATGGTCTGTTTGTGGTTAAACCACATCACAAGAGTGGTGGGAAAAGAAGCCGACGTACTGACAAGAAGTCATATGACCCCACAGGCAAATGTACTGACTGCATGTTTCTAAAAACATCACAAGAACCAAAACTGACCCCTGTGATGATCTGTATCCAAGCCATGCGTTTATTGTAGATGTTCATGTGCAAATCTTGAATGACATAACCACACGACCCTTAAAGCACCGTCTTCCGCGGTAATAGCCCATCAAGTCATCAAAATGATGAATTATGTGACCGTTAGATACAAGAAACGACCCAAACGAGGACAATATTGGCAGAATGTAAAGGCCCGTTCTCACGATACGATTAGTGGTAACGATTCGGCGGGGAATCCCCTGATTTGTAGTATGCAACTAATCGCATGAAATAGGACCGGTTCTATTTCATACGATTTGCAGCATGCGGCTAAAATCGTACGGGTATTCTCACGATGCAACTCAGTTGTATTCTACAAGTTGTTACTACAAATCGCACCGTGAGAATGGACCTCAAGTCGATGACCCACCATCCTCCTATTAAAGTAGTGAGGCTTTACACACAAAATGCTTTTATCGGACTATGAGCTTGACCAATACAAGTAGTATCCCAAGGAAGCTGACCGCTGTGATAGATCAGAGCATGCACACAATCCGTGGCCCGGAGGGAAATAAACTCTCCGCTATATTATTTATAAAATCCATATACAGTCACTGACCATTACCCAGGACGGCACACTGTGCTAATAATATAGATAGATAATATCGTTACTATGGTAATGAAAGCATGCTAGTTATTTGATTCCAAACAACGTTTGATCCACAATTCCAAAGTACGGCCAAGAATGGCCAACCAAAATAATAATTGTATTGTGTATTAAATCCGGCGGTTGTATATATGCAGGATAAATTGATATCTGAGACGGACTGAAAAGGACCGCTAAGCCCTCGAGATCCCTACCAAGGCCTCAGTTTTCCTCATGAGGTAAAACTAAAGAAATAATGATGCAGACAGTTAATCTGGGTTGTGTGATCAAAGCGAAGTCTGGCGCCAAGACTTTATGGAAGTACCACAGGTCTACCTTCGGGGATGACTGTGAGGGATGTTACTTCACTGACATTCAACTTGACGGCGGGATCAAACTGACAGAATTTCAGGGGAAATCTACCATGTCGAGAGCCATATAATTAAGTGATTTTGTTAAAAATTTTGATTTGGAATAATAAAACACAGATTAACTTTGACGACATGGTATGACGAAGCGTTCTAAATCAAGTTCCAAAATGAAAAAGAAAAATCAAATTACACGCAACATTAAGGTGTGAAAAAGATGCTGAGGTACCGCGAGAAGTCACATGACCCCAAATGCCAATATTTTAACTGCATCGCTAAAAATTTCACAAGAACCATCAATAACCCGCGAGATGATTTGAATCTCAGCCGCGCTGTTGTTGTAGGCGTTTATGTGGACATCTTCAATAACATGACGATACGACCCGTAGCATCGGCTTCAACGATATTAGATACAAATATCAAAGAGTAATGATGTAATAGCCCCATCAATTCATCTGATGGAAAGCGATGAACTATGTGACCGTTAGATAGAAGAAACGGCACAAACGTGGAAAATATTGGTAGAATGCAAGTTGAAGACTCTCCCTCCTCCCATTAAAGTAGTAGGACTTACATACAAAATGCTTTTTTACCGGATTCGACGATGAGCTGAGACAACACAAGTAATATCTCCAAGGAAGCTGGCCACGGTGATGAATCAGAGCAAACAATCCATGGCCCGGAGTGAAATAAACCGCCCGCTATATTATTTATAATATCCCTATACAGTCACTGATCATTAGCCAGGACGGTATTCTTTAATAAAGTACATCTGTGGTATCGTTACTATGGTAGTGGAGGCATGCTGGTTATTTGACTTCAAACATCGTTTGATCCACAATTCCGAAGCACGGCCAAGAATGGTCAAAGAAATGAATAATTGTATATTTGTGTATTAAATCCGGCGGTCGTATATATACAGGATAGATTGATATCTGAGACGGACTGAAAAAGACCACTAAGCTCTCGAGATCCCTACCAAGGCCTCAGTTTTCCTCACCAGATAAACTAAAGAAATAATGCTGCGGACAGTTAATCTGGGTTGTGTGATCAAAGCGAAGTCTGGGGCCAGGACTTTATGGAAGTACTACAGGCCTACCTTCGCGAATGACTTGACTGACAGCCAACTTGACAAAATTAAGGGCAAACTATCATATCCAATATGTCCGGAGCCGTACAATTAAGTGATCTTGTAAAGAATTTGATTAGGGGTGATAAAACACGAATACACTGTATCCAGTCGTTTACCGATGACAACGCGTTCTAAATCAACTTCTAAAATAAAAAGAAAGATCAAATCAAACGAAACATATAGAGGTGGTTGAAAAGATGCCGGTGTACCGCCTAGAAATCATATGACCCCACAGACCAATATTCTGATTGCATATTTATAAAAAATATCACAAGAACTATAAATGATGCACTGATGATAAGTATAACAGCCACGCTTTTATTGTAGCTGTTCATGCGGATATCTTGAATGACATGAGCAACGGCCCCTAGCACCTGTGTGACAGAAACGGTGGTCCCTCAGATATGAGTGTCCGCTTGCTATGCTTTAACCCAGCCCGGATACTGACATCTGAAAAGGACCACTTGGATATCAGAGCCCGCCCTACGTAAAACATAGGGGACCGGACACTGGTCTCTGGGGACCACCGTTTCTATGACATCGGCCTGATTGGTATTAGATACAAATATCCGAGAGCAATGATGTCATATAGCCCTATCAAGTCATCTGATGGCAAGTGATGTACAATGTGACCGCTAGATAAAAGACGGCCCAAACAGAGAAATTAGTAGAATGCAGGTTCTTATTCAGAACACATGTCTGTGTGTACCAGTAAATTTACTCAAAGACACTGTTGAGGTGCCTAAAGTAGAAAACTTTTTCTAACAAACAAATTTTCTCAAAATTCAAAGAAATTTGGTCAGTGAAACATGTAATGTCTGAATAATAGAAACACGATTCCCATATAGTTTTCCCCCTGCACAAAATCGATCTATTTCACCAAACGGCAGTAATAGCGATCCATGTTTCTCACCCGCTCACTAAAATGTGGGTTATTCATATGGTACGCATGCGCGAAGTAAATAAGCTTTGGGCACGAAAACCTCACCAAAACTGCTTGGTGGGTAGCAGATTTCTCTCTCAGATTTCAATTCAAAATATTATCTATTTGCTTGAAAAAGCTTTAAAAACTCGGAAAAAGCTACCAAAATACCAAGCTGACCATTATCGCACAAATGCAAGAGCTGGATTGGAACTGACTCGCGAATCGGAACTGACAGGAGATTTTGAATTGGTAAACGCGCTTTTTTACAGCTCAATGTTTCTGCCGGATTTTATCTGCTAAATCATGTGCCTCGATTGGAAGGCTCTCGGGCAGTGATTGAAATTGATTTTAATCTTGGTTGTACCACTCGTGTTTTTCCACTTGTGACACATCACATACCGTATAACAAGATAACGGTTTGTGCAATTAGATGTTGACGAAAATTCAATACCTAATTGCAAACCAAATCAAGATAATTTTTTAGATCTTGATCCCAAACAAGATTTTTCCCTTTGTCACCAAAAAAACGCTTCTCCGGTTCAAACAGAATTTAAATACCAACCAAATTAACTCGACGTAGAATTTGCGAAAATCTGATGCAGCAAATTGGCACCGTTATGTAATTTTCATCTCGTTATCATCACCTGTTAATTAGAATTCCAATCGAAAACTTCCACAAATTTGATACCACTTGATGAGGCTTCGATGTTAATGGATTTCGCCTTGCTTGGCCTTATCCGGTCAGTGAGATAGTTAGGTATCATAACGGCTTCGGTATGCATGGGAAAGATGTCCATTACACCCTTATCTTAATGTGCTATCTACACTGGTGATGTCGCTATACGGACTTATCCTTTAGGCTAACTACACTCCACGGACATCGTTAGTGTCAACTGATTGCCTTTTTAAATAGTAGACACCGGCATGGATGCTTCAATATTCTTTAGCCCATGAGATAGGATCACATGTGGCGTGATGACAACAAATGCAGCAACAGAAGTGTCCGTCGTGAGCGGATTTTCCTGGACACGTTTAGACAGGTACTTTATATGGAAAAGAAAACAAGCCTGCATTGCCCTAATTTTAAACCTGGTCTTCTAGGATAAGATCTTGGTGTGGATGTCCGACAATACAGCGCAACGAACATGTGAGGGAATTCGAAGATTAGCGGAATGCTGATTCGAGGTCAACGACAGCTGACTGGTTCTAGGTTTATTCTTTGAAATGTCAAGACCATGCAGCGCATTTGCTAAACTAGATATATAGAAAATCAAGAAGATCGACTGAAGAGTCAGCCAAATCTGTTGTGTCCGACCGGTGATATCATATGGAAGGCCATGCACATTGTATTGATGCTGATACATCGTGTATAACCACCCTTTCTTAAGAACAATAGCCGTCCGATGTGGGCCCTAACTGAGTACAATTGGGTGAACAGTAAGCCCAACGCATGATAACAAGGGTAATGGAAAAAAGATGCCGGCGTACTGACAATAAATCATATGACTTCACAGGCAAATATACGGACTGAATATTTCTAAAACATCATAGGAACACAAACTAATCTCTGTGATTATTTGTATCCCGGTCAAGCTTTTATTGTATTGTATCTGTTCATGTGCACAGGCTCGCATGACCACAAGGCCCTATCACGGCCCCAAGTGGCCCCTTTATGACATTCTTTGCATATGGTGGACGTCAGGTAATGCTCTAACATTGATAATATCACAGATATTGACAAATAGATCTTATAGCGGTTTTCAAAATACTTCAAAACCGAACAACTCGAAGATTTTGGAGTCCCAAAGTTAGATATAGACATCTACAAATAAAATACATCGCCGATTGAATGCTACAAATGAATAAATCCAGCATCCCCAATGTGAATGAAGAGCTGGTTGCCTCACCCCGGTGAGATTCGGGTCAATCCTATATAGATCTGAAGGAGACATTGGATATGAAAGATGATCAAACGAGAAGGGAAAAAACGTTTGGAAAAGTAAAACCTGCCAACCATATCACAGGACTGAAGCGCATTTCTGCTATGCCAAGCTTCGTTATTAAGCATAACCAGCACATAACCGTGCAGTATTGGTGCAATAGCAAATGTCATCAATCATGGAATGAATTGTGGACACTTTAGACCAAAAAAAACAACTCTCTCGCGATAATGCGTTAGTAGTGAAAATGTTATAGCGCTGCAACACAGTTACACAGCTGTTGTCTGTTGTAGCATTAATTTACAAAACAAATGAAGCAGTATCTCTTTGGAAAGCCATTTGTCTTCTTAACAAATCGCAATGGTTTAACAGGCATTTCTCATCTTAGATCCCCTCATCGAGATATCGTCGCGGAATTGTGATTTGACGTTCCTGATTGGCTTTTGTGGACAAGTGTTTTGCAATGCCTTTACTCAGCGAAATATTCACCAGCCAGTAGTACTGTGCGGTTCACAACTGAACAGTACTGACAGGAAAGGTCCTGTTACCAGCAGGTTTACCGCGCAGTAACCACACAGTTAGCATGAGCTGGTTACCGTACCATACGGAGGGCGACTGGACAGTACCATTCAGTTGGCAACTGGGCGGTTACCAGATTGTTACTGCATTGTAACTGGTCGGTAACTGTCAGGTAACAAGCAAGTGAATAACCTGTCAGTAACCACACGGTAACCGTACAGACCGTCTGGTAAGCAGCCAGTTACTGGTTCATTTTTAAATGCACAGTGCTGTAAGGGGAGCTTTCATGCCAGTTCTGTTCAGTTGTGGAGTGCACGGTACTGGCTGGTGAGGTAACTAGCTGAAAATGGCTGTATAGGTATCTGCTATTTTACATCTTAGCGGTCCTTGATGTCAATACCAGAAAAAAAGTCCGTGCAGGTTGCCCTAATATCAAAGGTCACATTTCACCATAGTGGTCACCCTCCAGTGGTTCAATTAGATGCGACCTCATTTGATTTTCAATAACCCGATCACACATCGAGTACACTATAAATAGCATGTTTGGGGTTAGAACAGCGAAAGTGAGGTTCCGTTTGAGAACACGTTTAAGACTAAACGTGTTTAGGTTTTAAATACATGGATGTTTAGGTTATAAACACATAGGCGTTTACGTTATAAACTAAACTAAATACATGTGTTTAAACCCTAAACAACAAACTGTTTAAACCTAAACGCCTCTAGGCTGAAACGTGTTCTCAACTGAAACCTCGCTTTTAGCGTTCTAACTCTAAACAAGTGATTTACAGTGTAAGGTCGTCATGAATAAAGTGACCATGATAAAACACGAAATACGATGACAGACCATTCCGTAAATATATCAGTACTCTCCTATATTTGTCATCCATCACTTCAGAGTGAAAGCAGCAACGCGACTAGAATTTTGCTCCAAGACACGGCATCACTATTCGAGCCTACAAATAGCAAGATGAACGTCATATGTCCTGTTGGGCGTGGATTCTAAAAGTATCTTTGATTAAAATGGTATGATATATACATTAATATCAAAGCTGTCGAACTGTACAATTGGTCCGAAAGCCTTAGTCCAGCATTATACGATATTGGGTATGCCAACAGGCTATCCAGTTAACAATTCAATCAGCTTCCTCGATGACAGCATCTATGCGTGACTAGAATTTTGCATCCGTCACAATTGACACAACAATTTTATCAGGAAATTCCACTAAGTTCAGGTAGTCCCTTTATATTAGTGTCTTATTATTTCGTAAACCCAGTACGGTTCGTCAATCTAACGTTACAGACCATCATATGTTGTTTGCGTTTACTTGGCAAAAATATGAATCTCTAGTTTGTGGAAAACAAAGTGAGCTTAATAATCATAACTCCCGGAACAACCTACACAAATTATGAGAGTTTGAGGTTTATATTGACTGATGGTTGACAGTAATAACGTTGTGAAGAATGTCACTATTTTCCTGAATTACAACTTAGCAAGGACATATTCTTAGAAATAGAATAGAATTTTCCCATAGCCAATGAAATTGCCGGATTTCCATTTGAAAATATGAATTGCCCAATCAAATACTTCAAAATTCGAAGATATCCAAAGACACATTATTGTTTCTATAGAAGTGGGACATTGTTTCCTGGACATTCTGTCCTTTCGTATCGCAAGTAATTCTAGATTCCACAGGCGTTGAAAATTAAGAATAGGGCATAAAATAACATTTACTTGCCCGCTGCCTGTTTATTTCCCGAACACCACATTGTCGACAGCAGCAATGCTGTTCAGTTTTGTCCGTCACTTGTAGGTCTGTCGAATCTCATGAGACTATAGGGACGTTAATGGGACATGGATGGGGATGATTTCATTTTGGTAGGATCATTTCTATTCCAGACAGAAAGCAATCGGTCAGGATAATGTCTTTGTTGGTTGGGGAAGGAATGCGATCTGCATCTCAACGTTACAAGACGAAATGCCATCTATAGTTTCATTGTGTGTTATTACCATATTACCGTTTCTGACAATCCAAGAGGACACGAACCCTTCCAAGTGTCTCGAATGTCAAACCCTACAAAACCAGCATGTGTCAATCGAGTATTCGCAATTAAGTTCCCAATCATCGTGACACATATCGAGCAAAGTATGTTGATAGTTCACTTGATTCAACTCTCAAATAACTAGATGGACACTATGAATCCGGGGGCTGTACATGTACTTTCTCGCTTCTGACATGAAACTGGTTAACATGAAACTGGCAACGGAAGCCGAAGACATAGTGGTATTACAAGTGTCTTGTCCGTCCTGCATAATTCAGCCCATATCCGCGTCCACAATCCGAAGACCTTTTCCATATTCCATACAACAGCATTAGCACCAAATATAAAAGACAATCCTAGTATACATACACATAGGCTAGTTTTCTGCAAGAGAGAAGCAGTCAACAGTTTTCAATGATGCCAAAAATATCAAATCCGTATCGCTGATTAGTATTCTTAATCCATATGATATCCATATCACTATTTTCGAATCATAATCATATAACATTGTGCTTTATGCCAAAAGATAAATTTCTTTCATATGTAATTTTTCATTTTTGATACCTCATGGGGGCCAAAACTCGATCAACCGCGCCACGTCCTTTGGAATCATTTACACGTGACTGGAATTCCGCAGGAGATATCGTACATGTATATTGAGCAGATAAGGGTTCTATGTTCATGATATTAATGTCATTCATATCAATGTGAATATACATTTTCATTTCATACACTTTTGGAATTGGTGCTAATTGTCATACGCAATAGGTATTTCGATTATTGACGCGGAAATTATTTTATGGACGACGGCTGAATATCGAATGTCGTACCTGACCCCCGCTATTATTATTCAAGGTACTTGCACTACGTCTGGCGATAGTTTTTCAGCATTCAAACCCTTTTGCGTCACCGTTTACTTAGGGAAATTACAAATCTATATACTCGGTCTGAATAACCAGAGCTGTTCTCATAACCGAGATGAGTTCCGGGACTACGGATAAACGTTGTGCCATTGCTTGGGTTTATTGTTGGACGGCAACGGAAATATTATCGGAACTAATTCGAAATTCATTTTGAGTTGAGGTGGACAAAAGGTTGAGCATATATTGACAACCACTTGCCACGATGTGCTAGAACTATTCACCAAGCCAGCACTATGTGCCCTGCTGTTCACCAAACCATCCATTTCTATAGAATTTAATCAGAAACATCGTTTGCAGGGTTAATGTGTCCATTACTTCAGTTACGAAAAGGTCACTGAGTTGATTCCATTTGAATTAGTCCGATTGTTTACAGACAGATCGCTCCTGGTCAGGATAGCGTTAGAATCCGTAATAGTTTCACGATCTGTGAAGTGGAAATTTCATCTAGATAGTTTGGCAACTGCTAGTAGACATACCATTTTGCAAGAATAGAATGCAAGCTGGAGACGTTCCATCCTCCTAAAGTAGTAGATCTTACCGGACTCGACTATGAGCTTGACCAATACAAGTAGCTTGACCAATACAAGTAGCATTCCAATGAAGCTGACCACAATGATAGATCTCAGCAAACAATTCGTGGCCCGGAGGGAAATAAACCGTCCGCTATATTATTAATAATATTCATACACAGTCACTGGTCATGAGCCAGGACGGTCACGGTATTCTTTACTAATAATATAGATAGATAATATGGTTGCCATGGTAATGAAGGCACGCTGGTTATTTGATTCCGAACATCGTTTGATCCACAATTCTCATGTACGGCCAAGAATGACCAACCAAAATAATAACTGTATTGTGTATTAAATCCGGCGGTCGTATATATGCAGGATAAATTGATATCTGAGACGGACTGAGAAAGACCGCTATACTCTCGAGATCCCTACCAAAGCCTCAATTTTCCTCGTGCGATAAAACTAAAGATATAATGCTGCAGACAGTTAATCTGGGATGTGTGATCAAAGCGAAGTCTGGGGCCAGGACTTTATGGAAGTACTACAGGGCTACCTTCGCCAATAACTGTGAGGGCTGTTACTTGACCGACAGCCAACTTGACGGCGGGGATCCAACTGGCAAAATTAAGGGCGAACTATCATATCCAATATGTCGGGAGCCGTACAATTAAGTGATCTTGTAAAGAATTTGATTAGGGGTAATAAAACACGATTCCACTGTATTCAGCCGTTTATCGATGGCAACGCGTTCTAAATCAATTTCTAAAATATAAAGAAAGGTCAAATTAAACGAAACATATAGAGGTGGTTAAAAAGATGCCGGTGTACCGCCTAGAAATCATATGACCCCACAGACCAATATTGCATATTTATAAAAAAAACATCACAAGAATTATAAATGATCCTGTCATGATGAGTATTCCAGCCACATTTTTATTGTAGCTGTTCATGCGCATATCTTGAATGACATAAGCACACGGCCCCTAGCACATGGCCTGAGCGATATTAGATACAAATATCCAAGAGCAATAATGTCATAGCCCTATCACGTCACCCGATGGCAAAGTGATGAACCATGTGACCATTAGATAAAAGGGACTGAGGAAATTAGTAGAATGCAAGTTCTTACCAGTATATCAGTACTATCATTCCAAGACACTGTTAAGGTGCCTAAAGTACTTTTTTCACACACAAAAATCTCAAAACCCAGAGAAATTTATTCACGTGGTATGCAAGCGCGAAGTAAATCAGCCTTTGGCACGAAAAGCTCACCAAAGCTTCTTCGTGAGTAGCAGATTTCTCCCCCAGAAATTCATTTCAAAATATTATCTATTTGTTTGAAAACAGCTTAGAAAAACTCGAAAAAGCGGCCATAATACCACCCTGACCCTTAACACAAATGCAAGAGCTGGATTGGAACTGACTCGCGATTCGGAACTGACAGGAGATTTTCACAGCTCAATCTTTCTGCCAGATTTTATCTGCTAAATCAGATGCCTCGATTGGAAGGCTCTCGGGCAGAGATTGAAATTGATTTTAATCTTGGTTGTACCACTCGTGCTTTTTCCCCTTGTGACACATCATATACCGTATAACACGATAAAGCTCTGTGCAATTAGATGTTGGCGAAATTCAGTACCTAATTGCCAACCAAATCAAGATGATTTTTTAGATCTTGGTCCCAAACAAGATTTTTCCCTTTGTCACCAAAAAACGCTCCTTCGGTTCAAACAGACTATTAAATACCAACCAAATTAACTCAACGTAGAATTTGCACAAATCTGATGCAGCAAATTGGCACCGTTATGTAATTTTCATCTCGTTATCGTCACCTGTTAATTGGAATTCCAATCGAAAACTTCCACAAATTTCACACCACTTGATGAGGCTTTGATGTTAATGGATTTCGCCTTGCTTGGCCTTATCTGGTCAGTGAGATAGTTAGATACCATAACAGCTTTGGTATGCATGGTAAAGATGTCCATTACACCCTTATCTTAATGTGCTATCTACACTGGTAATGTCGCAACGTACTCATCCTTCAGGCTAACTACACTCCACGGACATCGTTAGTGTCAACTGATTGCCTTTTTAAATGGTAGACACTGGCATGGATGCTTCAATACTCTTTAGCCCATGAGATAGGATCACATGTGGCGCGATGACAACAAATGCAGCAACAGAAGTGTCCGTCGAGAGCCGATTTTCCTGGACACATTTAGACAGGTACTTTTTATGGAAAAGAAAACAAGCCTGCATTGCCCTAATTTTAAACCAGGTCTTCTAGGATAATACATTGTAACAGTTGTGGATGTCAGACAAGACAGCGCAACGAACATGTCGGGGAATTCGAAGATTAGCGGAATGCTGATTCGAGGTCAACGGCAGCTGACTGGATCTAGATTTATGCATTGAAGTGTCAATTACAACACATATAAGGGAAGTGGGAAGAGGTGCCGACATACTGACTGCGTCACATGACTTCACAAAATAGTCTTCTGGTAAACCTATTCTAAGGCACATACCAAGAATCTAACGATTCGTGATATGCGTTGTATATCAGGTACGCTTTTATTGTACCTGTTCATGTGGCAACTTGGATGATATGACCACACGGCCCCTAGCACCGGCATAAGCGGTATTAGATACAAATCTAGAGAGCTATGACCATGCAGCGCATTTGCTAAACTAGATATATAGAAAATCAAGAAGATCGATTGGCGAGTCAGCCGAATCTGTTGCTTCCGACCGTCATAGGCCAGGATATGCGCATTGTATTGATGCTGATACATTGTGTATAACAGCCCTTCCTGAAGAACTATATCTCTCTGATGTGGGCCCTAACTGAGTACAATTGGGTGAAAAGTAAGCCAACACAACATAACAAGGGTAATGGAGAAAGATGCCGGCGTACTGACAATAAGTCACATGACCCCACAGGCAAATATACTGACTACATATCTCTAAAAACACAAACACAAACTAATCTCGGTCACGGCTACGCTTTCATTGTACCTGTTCATGTGGACAACTTGAGTGGGATGACCACGACCCCTAGCACCGGCTTGCATGACCACAAGGCCCTATCACGGCCCCACGTGGCCCCTTTAGAACATTCTTTGCATAAGGTGAGCGTCAGGCAATGCTCTAACATTGCTAATATCACAGAAATCGAAAAATAGATCTTTACTTATCGCGGCTTTCAAATTACTTCAAAACCGAACAACTCGAAGATTGTGGAGTCTCAAAGTTAGATATAGACACACAAATATAATACATCGCCGAGTGAATGCTACAAACATGACAAATGAATAAATCCAGCATCCCCAATGTGAAGGAATGGCTGGTTGCCTCACCCCGGTGAGATTCGGACCAATCCTATACAGATCTGAAAGGGCCATTGAAAATATGAAAGATGATCAAACGAGAAGGGGGAAAAACGCTTGGAAAAGTAAAACCTGCCAACCATATTACAGGACTGAAGCGCATTTCTGCTTTACTAATCTTCATCATTAAGCATAACCAACATATTACCGTGCAGTATATAGCTATTGGTTCAAATGTAGCAAATGTCAAGAATCATGGGAACAGTTTTAAACAATTTAGACAAAAAAATCTCTCGCGATAATGGATTAGTATAGTGAGAATGTTAAAGCGCTGCACCACAGCTGTTGTCTGTTGTAATATTAATTTACAAACCAAATGAAGCAGCATCTCTTTAGAAAGCAATTTATCTTCCATACAAATCGCGATGGTTTGACATGTATTTCTCATCTTAGATCTCCTCCTCGAGAGTGGGGAATATTTGATATTGTCGCGGAATTTCTTCATGGAAGACGGCCGGTAAATGAATATCTGATTCGACGTTCCTGATTGGCTTTTGTGGACAATTGTTTTTGCAATGAATTTACGTGCATGCAATTTTACATCCTAGCGATCCTTAAATTCAATATTGCAGATTGGCGCGGATATCAAAGGTCACATTTCACCATAGTGGTCAACGTAATCATCCAGTGGTTCAATCAGATACGACTGCATTTGATTTTCAATAACAGGATCACATATCGACACAGTTGCCTGGCCTGTGGGATATTGGATAGACAATGTCTACGTATAATTTTTTCCAATAAATTATGAAAATTAATGAATATATATATATATTTAATCAATTTATCATAGAATAAAAGAGCTCTTTTATTCTATGTCATAGAGGACAGGGTATGGTAGATAATTAAAAACTGTAGTAACTTTGACCATTTTAGCGAATGACTTTTACTGAGCCAAAGAAGAAAGAGAAATACACCCAGAAAAAAAATAGATTAAAAAAAAATATATATATATTCATTAATTTTCAAAATTTCTTGGAAAAATTTATACGTAGACATCGACCATCCAATATCCCACAGGCCAGGCAACTGTGCCTATCGAGTACACCATAAATAGCATGCTTGGGGTTAGAACAGTGAAAGTGAGGTTCCGTTTGAGAACAAGTTTGAGTCTAAACGTGTTTAGGTTTTAAATACATGGATGTTTAGGTTATAAACACTTAGGTGTTTAAAAACTAAATACATGTGTTAAAACTCTAAACAACAAACTGTTTAAACCTAAACACCTCTAGGCTGAAACGTGTGTTCAACCGGAACCTCACTTTTAGTGTTCTAACACTAAACATGTGATTTACAGTGTAATGTCGTCATGAGTAAAGTGACCATGATAGAACACAAAATACGATGGCAGACCATTCCTTGAATATATCAGTACTCTCGTATATTTGTCATCCATCACTTACGAGTGAAAGCAGCAACGCGACTAGAATTTTGCTCCAAGACACGGCATCACTATTCGAGCATACAAATAGCAAGCTGAACGTAATATGTCCTGTTGGGCGTAGATTCTAAAAGTATGTTTGATTAAAATGGTATGATATATACACTAATATCAAAGCTGTCGAACTGTACAACTGGTCCGAACGCCTAGCCCAGCATTATACGATATTGGGTATGCCAACAGGCTATCCGGTTAACAATTCAATCAGCTTCCTCGATGGCAGCATCTATGCGTGACTAGAATTTTGCATCCGTCACAACTGACACGACAATTTGATCAGGAAATTCCACCAAGTTCAGGTAGACTCTTTATATTAGGGTTCAAGACATAGATAGGCCTTTAGTCCCCTAATATAAGTTATTTTGCATACGGCTCGTCAATTTAACGTTTTAGACCATCATTATATTGTTTGCGTTTACTTGGCAAAAATATGAATCTCGGCTTTGTAGAAAACAAACTGGGGGCTTAATGATCATAAATCCCAAAACATTAGCTTCGAAAAAGTTGGAAGTATCTCCAACGAAACGTCAGCTCTACAGCAATAAAGAAGTTGTTATCCATAGAATAGCCTTGTGTTAATCCCGAAACAGCCTAGTACTCATATTACGAGAGTTTGAGGTTAGGGAGCTTCTTGAATTTGGGGCATGCTAGGAACTGGCATAAGGCATTCCAAACAGAGAGGCATGGTGCGCTGAATTGAAACTCCTAGGAACTCCATGCCATATTTTTTGGAACTCGGCAAACAAAGGATGGCTTAGGTCATATCATGCAATGGCATGAGGGGAATGGCATATGTCATTCCAATTGGAACTCAAATCCATCCAGATCAGAACACCAAACTGGGCATGGTGTATCTCATTTGGATAGTCGGCATATGCCATTCCTATCAAGGAACTCATGCCCTAATTTCAAGAAGTTCCTTTATATTGACTGATCGTTGACAGTAATAATGTTGTGAAGAATGTCACCATTTTCCTGAATTACAAATTCGCAATGGCATATTTTTAGAAATAATCTTCCAATTTTTCTCACAAACCAATGAAATTGCCGGATTTCAATTTGAAAATATGAATTGACCAATCAAATACGTCAAAATTCGAAGATATCCCATGACACATTGTTGTTTCTATAGAAGTTTGACATTGTTTCCCAGATATTCTGTCCTTTCGCATCGGAAGTAATTTTAGATTCCATAAGCGTTGAAAATTAAGAATAAGGCATAAAATAACAATTACTTGCCCGCTGCCTGTTTATTTCCCAAACACCATGCTGTCGACAGCAGCTATGCTGTTCAATTTTTGTCCCCCGCCGCAACGCGGCCGGGGACTTTAAAATGGTTCTTGCTTCTTTGTGTCCGTGGATATCTGTGTGTCCGTCCATGTCTGTTCGAAGCGATAACTTCCTAACGCTTTGTTGGATTCTTCCGAAATTCGGAATATGCATTCCTTGCGGCAAGACGCCAGTCCGTGTTGCATTTCAGCAACATCTGCCCGAAGGTGGCGCCACTAGTTCTTGCTTCTTTGCGTCCGTGGATGTCCGTGTGTCCGTCCATGTCTGTTCGAAGCGATAACTTCCTAACGCTTTGTTGGATTCTTCCGAAATTCGGAATATGCATTCCTTGCGGCAAGACGCCAGTCCGTATTGCATTTCAGCAACATCTGCCTGAAGGTGGCGCCACTAGTTCTTGCTTCTTTGCGTCCGTCGATGTCCGTGTGTCCGTCCATGTCTGTTCGAAGCGATAACTTCCTAACGCTTTGTTGGATTCTTCCGAAATTCGGAATATGCATTCCTTGCGGCAAGACACCAGTCCGTATTGCATTTCAGCAACATCTGCCTGAAGGTGGCGCCACTAGTTCTTGCTTCTTTGCGTCCGTGGATGTCCGTCCATATCTGTTCGAAGCGATAACTTCCTAATGCTTTGTTGGATTCTTCCGAAATTCGGAATATGCATTCCTTGCGGCAAGACGCCAGTCCGTATTGCATTTCAGCAACATCTGCCTGAAGGTGGCGCCACTAGTTCTTGCTTCTTTGCGTATGTGGATGTCCGTGTACGTCCGTGCATGTCTGTTCGAAGCGATAACTTTCTAACGCTTAGTTGATTCTTCCGAAATTCGGCATACGCATTCCTTGCGACAAGACACCAGTCCGTATTGCATTTCAGCAACATCTGCTTGAAGGTGGCGCCACTAGTTCTTGCTTCTTCGTATCCGTGAATGTCCGTGTACGTCTGTTCGAAGTGATAACTTCCTAATGCTTTGTTGGATTCTTCCGAAATTCGGAATATGTTTACCTTGCGACAAGATGCCAGTCTGTATTACATCTCGGCAACATCTGCCTGAAGGTGGCGCCACTGGTTCTTACTTCTTTGTGTCCGTGGATGTTCGTGTACGTCCGTGCATGTCTGTTCGAAGCGATAACTTTCAAACGCTTTGTTGGATTCTTCCGAAATTCAGCATTCGCATTCCTTGCGACAAGAGGCCAGTCCGTATTGCATTTCAGCAACATCTGCTTGAAGGTGGCGCCACTAGTTCTTGCTTCTTTGCATCCGTGGATGTCCGTGTACATGTACGTCTGTTCGAAGCGATAACTTCCTAAAGTTTTGTTGGATTCTTCCAAAATTATAATACGCATTCCTTGTGACAAGACGCCAGTCCGTAATTACATTTCAGCAACATCTGCCTGAAGGTAGCGCCACTGGTTCTTGCTTCTTTGAGTCCGTGGATGTTCGTGTACGTCCGTGCATGTCTGTTCGAAGCGATAACTTCCTAACGCTCTGTTGGATTCTTCCGAAATTCAGCATTCGCATTCCTTGCGACAAGAGGCCAGTCCGTATTGCATTTCAGCAACATCGGCCTGAAGGTGGCGCCACTGGGTCAAAATAGATTTTTTTTTTCCGTGTACATCTGTTCGAAGCGATAACTTCCTAATGCTGTGTTGGGTTATTCCGAAATTCGGAATACGCATTCCTTGCAACAGGACGCCAGTCCGTATTGCATTTCAGCAACATCTGCCTGAAGGTGGCACCACTGAGTTTCTCTTCTTGTCCGTTCCAGTCAAAATGGGCCTTCAATTTTGCTATATGAAATCATTCTATTCACATCATATGAAACCCTAAAGCTTTTGCATGAACCATATTTTATTTCAGAAGTATAATGTGAAATAACTGGCGGGGAAATCCCCGCAGTACTGAATCCCTGATTTTTGAATTTCGTGTCATCTTAAACGAAGGACAACATTCCCTTCAATTTTGCTAACAAATAATTGTATTGCACATCATAGGATTTACCCTGAAGCTTCTGCACGAATCATTTGTCTACACACGTATATTACTATATTAATTACAACTGTGTTCCTAATGTTTGGGTGCACACTGTGCATATGATCAATTTCCTGAATTGAACTGAATTCAACCTTGCTGATCTTCAGACTGACAGATGATGGCATGCAGTTGTCAGTGCAGTTGTTCATGTACAGGGAGCTTTCTATGAATGAGTTGCAACCCCAAAGGCTTAAAATTTATCAGGCACAGACCCATGTTTTTACCCCTCGGCCATTTTTGGCCATGGGGTATTGTCATCATCTTGTACGTCCGTACGTCCGTTCGTGAGCGAGATAGCCGGAAAACTGTTTCGCTGATGAATTCCAAATTTGGTATGCTTATTTGCCTAGTCAAGGACCAGAAGCCTATAGAATTGGGACCTGATTGGGTGGGAACCTTAGCAGCCATCTTTAATTTCATGCAAAATGGATAATGATCCATATCTCAGAAACCATTCAACTGTTCAATACGAAATTTGATATACATCATCGATACATCAAGCAACTTTCAACGAATTACCAAACAAGCTTTTCTGATTAGCTGGGAACCCTGGATGCCATCTTTAATTCATACGAAACCGATAATGATAGCATACATATCTCGGTTACCATTCAATTGTTTTATATGAAGGTAGGTATATATCATCAATACATCCAGATACTTTGAATTGGGACCTGATTGACTGAAAACCTTTGGTGGCCATCTTTAATTTGGGCAAAATCATTAATGATCTATCTCTGATTCCGTTGGAGTGCTCAGTGGAAAATTTGGTATACATCATTGATGCGTCAAGAGACTTACGATGAATGACAGATCTGGTTTCTCTGATTGGGCGGAAATCTTGGCGGCCATCTTTAATTTATTCAGAATCTTTAATGATATTTATCTCTGATACCATTCAAATGTTCTATACGAAACTTGATTTACAGCATCGATGTATGAAGAGACTTGCATTAATGAATAACCACATTAGTTCCTCTGAGTGATGGGAAGGATGGGCAACCATCTTTAATTTATGTAAAATCATTAACGATCTCTATCTCTGAAACTGTTCAAATGCTCAATGTAAAATTTGATATACATTATCGATGCATCATCTCGGTTACTTCTACACGATGTGCCTAGGATACAGTACTATACTATACCCAATTTTTTGTAATTCAACATCGCAGAAAACCACCATCGGTTGCGTTTTCAATGGTAAAAGGGTTAGGAAAGAACTAAAAATACACTTCAATGCAGAGTGATTTTGATTGACGCCAGAAATCGCTCAGAACGTTTCTTCGGCGATCTAGACCCCAGGAGCATCTGGGGCCTGGGCGGCCCCTGGATCCTCACCTAAAGTGCAATGATAGTGGCCGTACCACTTTGAATTTGCTTCCGACGCCCCCTGTATTAACAGACAGTGTCAACGTACTGTTCCAGCTGTCTCCCGTTCAGTGATTGGTCATTCGACCCCGCCATTTAAACTAATACGAGCATTTTCATTGGATCACTATTAGATAAGACCCACCCCAATCTTCATACACAACCACGTGACTGTCTCAGTTGACTGATGACATAGCGCGGCCTCGTTTTTGATTTCAAAATCTGCCGTCTAACTGGGAAAATGTTGTTGCTGCTGCATCTGCCGATCATTAGCCCGGCCCCTGTAGAGGATACTATAGGCTAATACATGTAGGCTACCATGCCATGAGATGATGCTTGGGATTGCATTTCGCTCACTTGCACCTACAGGTGGCGACAACTGGTGGCAATTTAGAATTTGGTTTCCGGGCAGTAGGTTGAGGATGCCTTCAGCTTCTCGTCAAATTTGGTTTGCAGATAATGCCTTGAGATGTCACTTGGGGATGCTTCTCGGTGCTTCACTTCATGGAAACTATATCACAGAAGCAATCAACTTTCAGTCAATCGTTCTGAGTTGATCTTAAAACTTGGCAAGGCAGAAAGACCCTTCCACATCCATTGCCTATGAAGCAGCAGTTGCCTCCCTCATGTATATCCCCTAAGACCAACAATGCTAAAAAATATTGCTGCCATTTCGGCGGGGGACCTAGCATCCTCTGGCTGCTTGTTCAAATAAGTACGTCACTTGTAGGTCTGTCGAATCCCATGGGACTGCAGGGGACGTTAATGGGACATGGATGGGGCTGATTTCATTTCGGTAGAATCATTTCTATTCCAAGCAGATGGCAATCGGTCAAGATAATGTCTTTCTTGGTTGGGGAAGGAATGCGGTCTGCATCTCAACGTTACAAGACGAAATGCCATCTATAGTTTCAATGTGAGTTAGCAGCATATTACCGTTTCTGACAATCCAAGAGGACACGAACCCTTCCAAGTGACTCGAATGTCAAACCCCACAAAACCCCCATGAAAGGCAGCATGTTTCAATCGAGTATTCGTAATTAAGTTCCCAATCATCGTGGCATACATGTATATCGAGTAAAGTCTGTGTGTGTTGGGTCAACTTGATCGTTTACTTGATCAACCCTCAAGTAACTAAATGTGTACTAAGAACACGAGAACCACATACTTTCTCGTTTCTCGCTTCTGACACGAGACTGGCTAACAAGAAACTGGCAACGGAAGCCGAAGACATAATGGTATCGCTATTCGAGAAGATTATATTGCCGAATAGGCATCATCACTAGACGTCTATTCTTAAAAATGACCCACAATATCCTCCTGAAGCCAAAGGACGTGGCGCAGTTTAGTGAGGTTGTGTTCCCCCACGAATGAAGTGCGGTTCGAGTGCCAAAAATATTGCCGTTTTGTATACTCGAAATAATAACAAGGCATGAAGTCCGATAATTCTCGAATAGCACGACAATGAAGTAGTATCGCTGACCTTCAGGTGAAACAACTTCCATTTCTCTCAGTAGCCATATACGAAGATCGACCAGAACAACCTTTGGTCCCAACTACCTTCTGAATCACAGAATATTCTGTATTAAACTCTGTGTGGTCCTCGTCGATTGCCATATGTTTATAAAAAGATATAGAGCAATTTATCACACATCCCGGCCCTAATATTCGGAAATCATAGTATTCAATGCCTTGTGCTTATTCTGAGTATACAAGGCAGTGTCGTGCTGTACATGCTGTACGCCAATAGATGAATTCTTTCATACGTAATATTTCATTTTTGATACTTTAACCGCTAAATTCTGTGTTAAATCTGGGGGCTAGAATCTCATCAAGTCCTTTGAAAACTGGACTGGAATTCCACATGAGATATCATACATACATGTATGTTAAGCAGGATCTATGTCCATGATATTTAATGATTATACAATCAAATCATATCCTTCTTCGAATGTCATTCATATCAATATGAATATATACTCAAACCGAAACTAACAACAAAAAAACTATCCTACATTTTATTTCATTCACATTTATAATTGGGGCTGACGCGGAAATTATTTTATGGACGACGGCAGAATGTTGAAAGTCGTTTCTGGCCCCTGCTATTCTTATTCAAGGTATTTGCCCTCCGTTTGGTGATAGTTTTTCAACATTCAAACCTTTTGCGTCACCGTTTATACTTCGGGAAATTACAAATCTATATTGTCGGTCTGAACAAACAGAGCCGTCCCCATGACCGAGATGAGTTCCTGAGCAACGGAAAAACGTTGTGCCATTGCTTGGAGTTATTGAGGGCAACGGAAATATTATCGGAACTAATTCGAAATTCATTTTCAGTTGAGGTGGGGAAAAGGTTGAGCATATATTGACATCCACTTTGCAATAATGTGCTAAAACTATTCATCAAGCCAGAACTCTGTGCCCTGCTGTTCACCAAACCATCCATTTCTATAGAATTTAATCAGAAACACCGTTTGCAGGGTTAATGTGTCCATTACTTCAGTTACGTTAGGGTCACTGAGTTGATTCCATTTGAATTAGTCCGATTGTTTACAAAAAGATCGCTCCTGGTCAGGATAGCGTTAGAATCCGTAATAGTTTCACGATCTGTGAAGTGGAAATTTCATCTAGATAGTTTGGCAACTGCACGTAGACATACCATTTTGCAAGAATAGAATGCAAGCTGGAGACGTTCCATCCTCCTAAAGTAGTAGATCTTACCGGACTCGACTATGAGCTTGACCAATACAAGTAGCATTCCAATGAAGCTGACCACAATGATAGATCACAGCAAACAATTCGTGGCCCGGAGGGAAATAAACCGTCCGCTATATTATTAATATAAATATCCATACACAGTCAGTGGTCATGAGCCAGGACGGTCACGGTATTCTTTACTAATAATATACCTAGATAATATGGTTGCCATGGTAATGAAGGCATGCTGGTTATTTGATCCACAATGCTCATGTACGGCCAAGAATGACCAACCAAAATAATAACTGTATTGTGTATTAAATCCGGCGGTCGTATATATGCAGGATAAATTGATATCTGAGACGGACTGAAAAAGACCGTTATGCTCTCGAGATCCCTACCCAAGCCTCAGTT